>JARJDZ010004565.1:0-48615 GCA_030264555.1 Aleochara sp. GC000083 | reverse complement strand
GGTACTATTTTTCGGCCAATTTCGGGCGTTGAAAATAAGCAAAGACTATAGTCTTGGTACTATTTTTCGGCCAATTTCGGGCGTTGAAAATAAGCAAATTTCATAGGCTAAACAAGAGATGTTAATACACATGACAAGTATAAGAGGAGCACGATGTGTGAACCATATAATATAAAATTCACAACAAAGCATTCATCCAACACAAAATCATGATACGTCTAAATCAATAATTGTGATTGTTCATTAAACCAACCCTCCTCATCAAACCAGCCGACACGCAATTTCGATTAGTCATAAAAACCAATGCTCGGCGGTCCGACCATAGACAGAGGGAATAAAGAGGCTACTTTACTCCCGCGATTTGACGTGGTCATAAAAACCAACTATCGATGGACCGACTATAGACAGAGGGAATAAAGAGACTACTTTACTCCCGCGATTTGTCGTGGTCATAAAAACCAACTATCGACGGACCGACTATAGACAGAGGGAATAAAGAGACTACTTTACTCCCGCGACTTGACGTGGCCATAAAAACCAATTCCCGGCGGACCGACTATACACGGGGAATAAAGTGCGTACTTTACTCCCGCGGTTAAAACTTGGCTAAGTCATAAAAACCAAATCTCAACGGGCCGAATATACACGGGGAATAAAGTTGTACGTTACTCCCGCAACGGTTTGTTTTTGCTCCAACCACGGCCATAACCGAAAAAAAAATAATCAAACTACAAAGTGTAAAGAAAACATGAAAGAATCTGAAGAATTAAATTATCAATTTAATATTAAGGATAAACAAACAAGAAAGAAGTTTAATAGAGAATACAACAGCTACGAATTGTTAAAGACTGCACCACATGTATATAAACACTATACAAAAGGTTTATACGATACCACAATACCATATAAAGCTGCTGCAGAGACAACCATTTGAATATTTAAACAAAGTGTAAAGAAAACATGAAAGAATCTAAAGAATTAAATTATCAATTTAATATTAAGGATAAACAAACAAGAAAGAAGAAGTTTAATAGAGAACACAACAGCTACGAATTGTTAAAGACTGCACCATATATATATAAACACTATCCAAAAGGTTTATACGATACCACAATACCATATAAAGCTGCTGCAGAGAAAACCATTTGAATATTTGAACAAAGGTCCATCTGTAACAATACAAATAATGAAATATGGATTCAATAAAAACAATGAATTTGTTCACATATTGAATGTAGACAAGAGAATTGAATCGATTACCTTATTAAGGTAGCATATGCACCACTGTTAAATACAACAGATGGAAACCATTACAAAATATATAATTTTGCTTGGTGTCCCTGCAGTATGATAAATACACCAAAATTATTTCTATAACAATAAATATAATCAGTTAATTGCTCACATATTGAATATATGGGAATGATTTGTTTATTCAATACCTTGTAGATGTAGATTATGGGCAGGAGGGTGGAGAGTACATCCATCTGTACCAAGACCCCTTGTGGTTGGGCCCATTGTGCATATCTCACTGTCAACTCACTCCTCTACCCAATTCAGAAGTCTATAGACCTCAAGGATTGCATTGGGGAGCATGTTGCTGATGTACATCATGCCAGGTACAATTTTTCCGCAGATGTACAGTCTGCTGTTTGCTTGTCAATGACAAAGGGCATTGCCCTGCTGATTCTTCATCTCCCCCACATCCTGTGATAATAAAAATAATGAATTACCTACTCACATATTAAATATATTGGAATGAACTGTTTATACGTCATGCATCAGCAGCTGATAGACAGACACATCATACTGAAACCAATCCATATTGTTCAATGATGGGTGAACTCCAATAACATTTCTGTAACAATAAAAACAATCAATTAATTGCTCACATATTAAATATATAGGAAAGAGTTGTTTGTTCAATACCTAAGCACCAGCAGCTGATACACACATCATATGGAAATCAATCCAAAATATGCAATGTTTGCTTAAAGTCCCTCCAACATATGATAAAGACTCCAGCAATATTTCTGTAACAACAAATATAATGAGTTAATTGTTCACATGCTGAATAAATAAGAATGAACTGTTTATACAATACTGAAGCACCAGCAGATGAGACACACATCACATAGAAACCAATCCAAAATATGCAATGTTGCTTCAAATGCCTCCATTACTTGATAAATACTCCAATAATATTTCTGCAACAATAAAAATAATTAATTGGTCACACATTGAATATATAGGACTAAATTGTTGATACAATAAGCACCAGCACCAGCTGATGAGACACACATCATATGGAAACCAATCCAAAATATGCAACGTTGCTTCAAATGTCTCCATTACTTGATAAATACTCCATTAATATTTCTGTAACAATAAAAATAATTAATTGGTCACATATTTAATATATAAGACTAAATTGTTGATACAATACCTAACTTAACTATAAAAAATAAAGTTGTTTTTTACTCCCGCGGTTTGAAACTTGGCTATGGGGTTATAAAAACCAACCCTTACCAAACCGACTATACACCGAGAATAAAGTGATACTTTACTCCCGCGGTTTAAAACTATAAAGGAAATAAATAAATCTAAATGAAACTTACAGAGAGTACGTATTTGCCAGATAAATTAAATGAAAGTATTGTTAATCTCATGAGTTACTCGAAATTGATTGAAATTATCAAATTATCGATGACTTTTTTCCAAATAATCGTCTGAATATATACATGAATCACCTGGTATTTAAGGAAATAACAATCCCCACTTGATAAGGTAAATATTAAATTAAAGCGCTGCTGAACTTCGTTATAATAAACAGCTCCCACTGATGCATGTACGATACGCTACCACGAACAAGTTCAACTCCTTTTACCATTCACTCAAAAATCAAGCACAAAACAAATTTGGTGTGCGAGCCAACGAATTAGTATACGCATGTACAAAACATTAAAATGCTGTTTAGACAAATAGTATTTGTGGGAGCAATATTGGGTATGTAGATTGTAGTTAGGGCATTACAGAAAACAAATATTCCATTAGTTTTAATTTTGTTTTAGTTGTAAGTCAACAAGTTATTGCCGGCGAGTCTGTGGTTACGCTCTCGACCGGCAAGGTTCAAGGCTACACGAAACGATCATCGAATGGTAACGTTTATCATGCATTTGAAGGAATACCGTATGCTAGACCTCCGGTTGGAAAACACAGATTCGAAGTAGGTATCGCATTAGGCGACAAATGATGTGAAGCAATTGCCTTATCTTATTCTAATCTAGCACAAATAATGTCATGCACATTACACAACAAGTATTATCATTTATTTAATTTCAAACAAGGGATTATTTTGTAGGAACCAAAACCGATGAGGCCATGGTTTGGCGTTTGGCAGGCGAAAACATTGAGCACATGTATGCAATACTATCACTATACCGAACCCGGAAAAGATCCCGTTAGAGGTACGAGTTAAATTATCACGATCTACAAATTTCATACATCTTTCATTACCGTAGGAGAGGAAGACTGCTTGCATATCAACGTATACTCACCGAATCTCACCCCGGAAACGTTACACGATGTAATTGTTTATATACATGGCGGCGCATTTATGTTCAACAGCGGCGGAACATACGGCGAGAGGTTTCTTATGAACCATAATGTTGTTTACGTTTCGTTTAACTACCGATTGGGACCCTTAGGTATCACTTTCTTCCCAATTAATCCGCGAATTACATCTTATTTTGTAGGTTTCTTAACTACCGAGAGCAGATTTTTGCCGGGCAACATGGGCTTGAAAGACCAAAAACTTGCGCTGCGTTGGATCAAAGAAAATGTGCGCAATTTCGGTGGAAATCCGGATAGTATCACCTTGACGGGCATGTCGGCCGGTGGTGCCAGCGTTCACATTCATTCCCTCAGTTCAAATCCAAGTAATAATTCAATTCCTCATAACAACATAAAAAATGAGCTAAATTCTAATTTTAGATGTACAATTGTTTAATAAGGCGTTTGCAATGAGCGGTAGCGCGTTAAATCCATGGGTGCTCATGGAGAAAGCCCGCGAAAAAGCCGTTAAATTAAGCGAATTGCTTGGATGTCCGGTATTCGACACAAGAGAAATGATCAAATGCTTGAAATACCGACCGGCCAAACAAATTGTAGCTGCTGTTAAACATTTCCAGGTTAATTAATTTCTACACCGACTATGTTCAAAATTCTATTTGATTATTGTTGCAGCCATGGTTGTACAACCCGTTTTCGCCGTTTGCGGTCACGATTGATAAATGGTCGGAGGAACCAATCCTCCCCGAACATCCCTATCAACTGCTTAAGGCGAAAGAGGTGATGAATATTCCGTTCATCTTCAGCAATGTGCAAGCTGAAGGATTGTATCCCGGTGCGGAATTTGCATTCGACGATAAATTACACGAAATTGATACAAGATTCGAGCATCTTGCACCGTACATTTTGGACTACAATAATACAGTTGCACCGAAGGATATTGAACCTGTAACGCAAAAGATTCGAGAATACTATTTCAAGGATAACAAAATTTCCATGGCGAACTATGAGCAGTTGATACAGATGATTAGCGATCGCATGTTCTTCGTTGACAATGAGCGTGCTGCACGGTTACATGCGGCTGCCAACGCCGAAGATACCTATTTCTACTACTATTCGTACCGAGGTGCTCACAGTAAATCAAATGCACGAACAAAAAGCGACATTAGTTACGGTACTTTCAAGAGGAAGTATTCGTTCAGTACGTTTGATTAATGTCTAATTAATTGCAGGCACTTCACATGCCGACGACACAATTTCTGTGTTATCTACTGATGTTGATGTCACCTCGACTGAGACGGATAAATTGATGAGCGAAATGATGCAACAATTGTGGCTAAGTTACGCGAAAACAAGGTAGAACATATTACCAGAGACATACATGTCTCTGATATTACATACATATTTTGCAGTCAATACACCATGGCGACATATTTGTTTCAGCGTTCCTAAAATTGGGAAGGTACAATGGGATAAATTATCTCAAGATATTCAGGAACCCCTCAACTTTCTCCACATCAAATCCCCCAATGAAATTCTAATGGAGAATTCGGAATTTGTGGAGAGCCGCAAGATATTATGGGATACACTTCCGCTGAATGAAAATCAAAACATCAAAATAGTTCGCGATGAATTATAGAAACTTTATAAGTTTTTGTGTATCGTTTCTAACAATCCTACTGTTATAAATATATTGCGTTAGGAGACTAACTAATTGGAAATTTAAAGCTCTTAACGATTTGCATACCCAGTAATAAAGCAAAAAAAGTGTACTTACTTTGACGATACTGCACAATACTCGCAAATCCCGGTTTATACAGTTACCCCGACCTCTCCGAGAATGTCGCTTAAACGTTCCAAATGAGCAGTTACAGCATACGCGTTGTTCCCTTTCTGACTGCGATGCAACAGCTGAAAGGCATTCATATATTCAAGTTCAGAGAACTCAGGCCCTTTCTCCATGATGCCATTCAAAATTTCCTAAGCAAAATACAATTTAGTCAACTACCTAAACATTCTGATCCATAAATACCTCAGGTGTAAGGAAAAAGAGCTCGAAATAATGTCGAGCATGATCCAAGGCAACTTCTCGCGTCATCGTAATATTGGTCAGCGTTTGCTGCAGTGCAAAAACATTACGACACATTCGCTGGATGCCAGCCTCATCAATATGCTGCATATACTGTGACGAGCTGATCAATATTTTCGCAATCAAGTGGCCCAATCCTTCAAATATGTACTAAGGGCAAAACGACAATGAAGCAAACATCGTTTTTAAGAAAAAAATTCCTACCTTGCATTTTCTTGGATGTAGGCTTGACGTCATGGCTTCGTCGACATTGGCAAGCACGCGGCTCAACTCGAGAACTTTGGGATCGGGTTCATGCGTCTCTTTGTTGAAATCGCTCGGTGCCAATAAATAATGGAAGCATTGCACTCGGACCTAGCATGAACAGCACTATGAACAATAATTCACAATATGTTTGCACTCGTACCTCTAAATGCAGCAACAGCAGACAGGTATTCGCCAACTCATCGAAATCTTGAGCAACACTAGTGAGTTGTTGCAGAGTTGTCGGAGATACTGTTGGCGGTTGATCACCACCAACGCCACCTGTGGCAGGTGACAATGTTGGATCTTGCCGAAATTCACTTGCAAATTGCAACATTTGCACAGAAAACCATTCCTAAGCAAAGAAAATATAAGTAAAAATTGCATATTACCTTTTGCCAGATCGATTACCATGCTTTCCTGTAATTGGGCGAGCTCCTTGAGCAAGCCCATATCTGATAAGATTTCGCTAGCACTCACGCCGTCTTCGCTGAGATTACTTGCAAGCATTTCGGCTTCACGTCGATTACGTTGGCGCACCTCTTCGGGACTTTCCTCCTCCAACGTGTGCTCCCGGCGAACCGTGCGACGTCGGGCATTGCGTGCTTGGAACTCTTGTATCGCTTTCAGGTTTTGCCAATTTGGCAATGACCTAGAGAAAATTCAATGTCATATTCACATGTGGATCTAAGATAGCTGGAGAATTTACTTTAAAAATCGACTGATGTCGTCATCTTTGAGCCATGTTGCGCTCAGAATACGGCGATCCTCCGAGTGCGGCTGAACGATACCGCAATAGGCCGCATTGCATGTTTCCCGATAATCTTTCAACGCATTGCATGCGTATTTCACAATGTCCTCTCCGCAGAATGGTAGAGAGGCGAGTACTTTCCGCCAATTACGTATGCATTTCTCTACATTCACAGCACTCTAAATCAATGATGCAATTACGCTATTGTCAGAAAAACAAATAAAACAACTTACAATCAGAAGGGGTTTATAATCAGTAGTCGCATCTAGTAATACTGTCGATTTCCAAGCATCAGTTGCACGAACAGATGACTCGATGCGTTGCAACGTATCAATATGTCGACGGGTCAAGAACTTGTCCTTCACGTAATCGGAGAGGAATTTATGCAATGCACATTGAGTTCTATAAAATTCACAAAAATTAGACTACAATAAATACATTGTTGATTGTCTAACAATTTTTAGAACAATTGAATAATGACTCAAGAATAAATTCTATGTTCCAAGACTGCAATCTTGGGAATTCCCCATAACTACTAATTGTAAGTTTATATATAAATAGTAAAGAAAAGAAGCTTACCCTTGTTGCAAATCCAATAACTGTTCCAGATCCTCAACAAAGCACATGAACGGGATGAAAATATACAAAATATTGTTGTGATCTGGAGGACACAAGTAGACTTTATCACGCCTCTTGCTCGCTTCACTTGATTCTTTGTAGATATTCATTATCAACGCGCTCGATGAGCCATCGAACTTAAACATTGACTTTTTCTTTCTGTAAAGCCATTAGACAATTTACTATATCAAATGCAATTTATACACTTACGCCTGAGGCTTCCTCCTAGAAAAATACCCAGAAATGTCGTTGGGATTTGTAAATGAGTCGCTGATTTGCGCTTCACTGCTGCTATTTATGTTCTGCACATCTAAATAGTCAATAAGCAGTTGCTGCAGGGCTGCCTGAACATGATTCCAATAAAGTTTGATGTCATACAGTTTTGTGTCCACCTTGTGAGCCTTGCAAGCCTTGGCAAAATGTCCCAAGACAGTTGAATGTGCTTGTCCAATTTGCTTGAATTGCTCAAAAAGTGTCTGAATCAAGTCAACCAAGGATAACTGCCTTGCTTGTTTGCTAATTTCCCCTGATTGCTGCAACTGCACAACGTCCATGACGTGATAGGAAGTGCGCTGAATAATTTGAAGTAGTTCGTTGTTCATGTCATCCCGGATTTCCTGAATTGCAAAGGGAATTTTCTCTAGCAATGCCAGGCTTTTGACCAGCACCGACATGAAATGCGCTGTATCTGCCTCGGGGTCGCTTGTATTCAGGTCTTCTGTGATCTCAAATTCATTGTCGCTCATGGTGAACCTAAATCAAAAATAATTAGAAAATCATTATTTAATGGACTCTAAATAAAATACCAAGTGACACCTAGCGGTCAAAATTACAACTAGCCGCTACAGTGGCGCCACTAACGACCAGAGGAGTCACTAACAGGGGGAATAAAGTACGACTTTATTCCCTCGATGGTCCCTAATAATATAAGATACTTACTTGCTACTTTCGATCAAATTTCGTCGAACATTCGATTTCTGCCGGGCGGACAATCGTAATTCCATGCTTCGTTGCAATGGAGAGTTGAACAAACCGTCGCGATTACTTCCCTGCCGTCTTATATTCAACACCTGCTGACTGGGCTTCACGTAGATATGTTGCTTTAGTTCATGCATCAACTTCAAATGCAATTGTTCCTTCTTCAATTCCAATTCTTGACTGAGCTCTTTGATTGCATCAACACCAACTAAACTACCCTTTCCAAGACCAACAGCCTCAACAAGCAATTCAGTTGCATGCAGATACTGCTTTTTGTTGAGATGCACATTTAATGTTTTGGGAACCTCAGTCATTTTTTCACTGCAATAAAGAAAAATATGTAGAGTACAATTAAAATAATAGTAAATATTTACATCTCTTCCAGTAGTTGGATCATATACTTATATTCCAAACCCTCCTGCCAGAGCTTCTTTAAATCATCTTTTTTACAATGCAGCAATGACTTGCAAGCTTTAAGATTCTCCTTCACTTTACATATCCTCATCTTGGCCTGGGTGACTTGCATAGATAGTGTTCCAAATAGTGTCATGACATTGGTGAGATCCCCTTCATGCTTCAACACCAAGGCATCCAACTTCTTATCACTTGCCTTGTATTCCAATTCAAGTTTGGCTTTCTCACGGTCGCGCTCTTCTACGGAGTCACTTTGGTACAACGTGTCAATGAATGACATTAGTACCGAGCTCTGAAAGTACAAGAAAGGAGACCATTGTAAAAACAATAATAACATAATGTAAATAGTACTAATTTGGTTTGATCTATTCGTAGAGGAATCTTTTACCGAATCTTTCGAAGTCTTGACCCCTCTAGGAGGTTTTATCGGCGGAGAACCATCCATATTTACTTATGCACTCGTATTTATCAATAAAAGAAACAATCTTTTTAATTTAATGAAAAACTAACACCCACTAAACATTCAACATTCTCTAACCTTACTGTTCTCTCCAATTTTTGTGTAGAGGGAGTAAAACCAACATTACTCCCTCCATGGACTTTTGACGTCACAATTAGTTCAAGCCCCAAACGTTTAAGGCACGCACTAAGTGAAATATGTCAGAAATTTAAAGTTTAAAATTGTTTTTTTCTAAATTGAAATGCATAAATTAAATCGTTTGGATGTTGCGAAATTCCTAATTCATTCCAATTTAACCATGTATCTTTGATAACGGAACAGTTAGAAGCATACATAATGCTCAACCATATAAAAACGCGCATAGTGATTACATTTGTTAATGCCGAATCAAGCATTTCACAAATGCGCAAACAATGGCTTGTTGGGTATATAAACGTGATGATAATAGGACTTAGTTATTTAGTTCAAAGCACTTACCCAGCGCCCAAAACAGAATGGCCATGCAGAATCCTTAACTAGTCCTGGCCAAGAAGTATTCATTTCAAATTTCTTCCGGTTTTACAAGACGATGGCGGTTGGAAATCTTTGTTCTTCAGTTGATGACCAAATAATTGATGCGTTTGTTTTTAGGCAGTAAATTTTTTATTTGTCTTGGCTGTTCTGAGCTTCAGCACCTCATATGCTGGAAATGGTCGACCCCACTTGCGCCCCAAAAGAAACGTAGAAAAACTCATTGTCGATATTGATCCAGGAACAGACGACATCGAAGGTTTGGTAATGCTAATCAACGAGCATAATAAGGTCAATTTGGAAATACTCGCCATCGTAATCACGGACGGTAATACTGAACGCGAACACGGAATTGTAAACGCAATTAGATTGCTGGAAGCTGCAAATAGATTGGATGTTAGTTTATGAGTTCTTGAAATAACTTAAATTTAAAATATTTTAAAATTACAGATACCGGTGTATGGTGGATCTTACCTGCCGATTCTGCCACATGATGAAAAATTGGAGAACTTCTTTGGGTTTGATGGCTTTGGAGATCTTCCTTGGGAGTCAGAACCGCCAACTCAGCGAATGCAGCGGAAAATTGCCACGGAGGCAATTCACGAGCTCGTAGTGCAACATCCAGGGGAGATAACATACATTCTTCTTGGACCAATGACGAATCTTGCACTCTGCATGCGCCTCTATGAAGGATTCGCTGGGAAATTGAAGAATATCCATTCCATGGCTGGTTTGTACAATGGTGACCGCGAACGCGGAGAATTCAATGTACTTTATGATCCGGAGTCGGCCGAAATTGTCTTTAGTATGTTGCAAAGCCCAATGACAATCTTCTCGTGGCAGGCATGCATTAAAAATCCTCCAAAGCGAGTATGATTCTCCCATGTTCATTTCTTCTATGCCTTTTACATCGTTGCGATTGTTGTTTGCAGGGTTGGTTTGATAATGCAACAATTTCAAACCCTGTCTTCCAAATGGTCAAACGCGCTGAAGCGGCCCTGACGGAAATGCATCCAGACAACCCAGAATGGATTAGTTGCGACCCCATGGCTATCGCAACTTTTTTGAATGACCTAATCATCATGGAAAGTTACGAGGACGCTTTGATGGTGAACTTGAGCGGTGTTCGATGAAGTTTGCCGGACGCATTCCTGCAAAAATATTACATAATTAAGTGTACGATACATTGAAACGTAGATTTTGTTATCTCAATTGAAGGCCATACTTAAGTGCCAATAATTTGTGGAAGGCAAAGGATAATACTTATTTGCATTGCCAATTTACAGATACCAAAATCCAACCGTAAACAATTCCTATCATTTTTGGCGCATTGAATAAATTAACATAGAATTTCCTGGTGTTACCTTGAAGTTTTACACTTGTCTGATTAACAATAATTCATTTCCACTGGGTGTACACGAATCGGCAACAGGATAATTGGGACCTGAAAGTAGATACAGATTTAGAAGTAGTCAAAAATTTGAAATTCTGAAAATCAACTTCTGCACAAGTTGATTTTTCAAAAATTCCTGAATTAAGTAGTAACTTTTAAAATGGAATTTTAATTGGAAGGATTTAGAACAACATAATTGCAAAAATGTTACAACATTTCGTAACTCAAAACAAAATAACAATCCGAATATTCGGAAAACACGCAAATTTTATTTAATTAGTGTGGAAACTTTGGCGAAACTCGTTTATCTGCAGGTGTAATTCAACAGTCTGATAAGATATGTAAAAATTGTACATTAACGTACACTCTGATACTTTTAAATAGCGAATTTGGAGAAAAATGTAAATGATTTAAAAATACCATACCTCTAATATTGAATTTCGATTGTTTAGCTCGATCTTAATTAATGAGAATGCTTAACAATTGAGTTATTCTCATTCATAATCCCAATTCTAGCATTGTAATAATGCGCACAATCTGAAATAGCATATTAAACGTAATAATCAGAAATTGAATTGAAAGTCCGCGTTCGGCGTTTGAATGCACTGTAGAGAAAGTACATCGTTATTCATGCACACGTCGAATGAATGAGCAGAAAACCAGCCAAAGAAAAAATCATCCGGCACTCAAAGAAGTCTAAAGTGGAACGAATAAAAGTGATGAATGATTATACAAGCAGGGAATAAAGTGGTACTTTACTCCCGCGGTTTGAAACTTAGCTAGTGACCATAAAACCAAAACGCACCGAACCGACTATACACGTACCGCGTTTGGCGTTTAAATGCACTGTAGAGAAAGTACATCGTTATTCATGCACACGACGAATGAATGAGCAGAAAACCAGCCAAAGAAAAAATCATCCGGCACTCAAAGAAGTCCAAAGTGGAACTAATAAAAGTGATAGGTAGCGCGCTTTACATCGTTATGTGTTCGATGCACGGAGGGATAAGATGCCGCACTACTCTTGTACGCATTTTCTACGAGCCGCGCAAAAACTTGGCAATTCATTTTAATATCTAACACAACGCTCGAACAGCGAAGAGGAATTCGCATCAGTTGCAGCCGCGCGGTTGCTCATTGATGATCTCAAGAGTGATTTGATAGTCAACAAAACGCGAATATGAGCGCAGCAATACTAACAGGCAAGTGCGTTCTTACATAAAATCGTACGCGGTAAAACCAAAGATTACGTTTATAGAGTTAATAACGCGTTTGATGATTGCATGGAATTAGCGCATTCATTCGTTGCTTTTCTCTTCCTCGGTTTGCGCTCTTCTTGTCTCCGAATCGTCAAATATTACATACGCGCAAGTTAATTGCAATTAACGAGCAAAACGCGCGTGCATGTACTGAATCGGAGGACATGCAAAATCCCCATGAAAATTGCATGGCATTTTTTCTGTAGGTGTTTGTTAAGTTCGCGATGGAAAGTACACGCCGAACACTTTCTTGGAAGTTGCAAGAAACAGTATAAGGAAATTGCATGCATGCACGAGCGCACGCGTTCGCTGTTCTGTTTTCTGCGTTTAGTTCTTAGCGCGAGGAGTTAACGATTTGTCACAGATACCTAGTTTCCCGTGCGTTATAGCCAATTGTTGCTCAGATTGTGCGATCATTGCGTTGTCAGACGTGTTTGAGTACCTATAAACACGATAATTCCATGTTAGTAATCGTCAAACGCACCGAAAGCAAACTCATAGTCAGTACAAAATAAATTTGCAATTATTGCTTTTCAGTCGATTCTGAATTGGAAGTTGTTAACATGAAGGAAAAGCCAGGAGATATTGAAGAATACCTGAGGGCGATCAAAGTATGGCTGGCCAAACAACCGCATTTACCACAAAATATCGGTAAACAATTTAAGTTTTCAAAGAATCAATTCACTTCGATTAATAACTATTTGTTGATCAATTGTAGAAGATCTATTGCTACGACGATTTATCTACAGTTCGTTTATGAGTTTGGAAAAGACGAAAAGCCTTATCGATTTGAATTTTACATTGCGCTCCCAAGCGCCAGAAATTTTCGATAAGCGCGACCCGAATTCAACTGAGATTCTAAATATCTTCGATCTAATGTAAGTTTAAACCAGTTCAAAAAACAAATATGATATCGTTTCGCCTTTTAGTGATTTCTGCCCATTGCCCAAACTTACCGATAAAAAGCACAAGGTTTTCATCTACCGGCTCAACGATGCGGACCCGGAGCGATTCGCCTACTCCGACGTCCTGAAGGCCTTCTTCATGGTGGCAGACATCCGCATGTGCTTCGATCCCGAGATGTCCGAAGGTGAGATCCCCATTTTCGATATGGCGAACACGACGCTCCGTCATCTCACGAAAGTCACGCTTCCACTCGTGAAGAAGTACATGGTGTACACCCAGGAAGCGCACCCGGTGCGCCTTCGTCAAATCCACGTTCTCAACACAACGCCCTTCCTCGACAAATGTCTGGCTATTGTCCGACCATTCCTAAAAAGTGAAGTCGGAAAATTGGTGAGAAATAAGTTACAAAAAAGGAAATTAAAATAATTCTGCGTTTCTCTTACTAGCTGCATTTCCACGCCCCGAACTCGTCCACGCTCTTCGATTTTGTTGCACCGGAACTCATTCCAAAAGAATACGGCGGCACGCTGAACCGCACCATGGAGTCGATCAAGGCGGAATGGTGCTCCAAGGTCCAGCAAAATCGGGACTTCTATCTGGACCAGTCGCGTTGGAAGGTGGATGAGGGACGACGTCCCACCGAGAACACCAACGGCTCCAGAGATTTATTCGGGATGCAGGGATCATTCCGTAGCTTGAGCATCGATTGAATCACTGCACTTCCAATTTGGGCGTTTTTACATAAGTTGGTCATTTGCACTACAATAATATACGATTTTCTGATAGAAAATCTACATCTGTGTATATAATTATTGCATTATAACGTTAATAATTAAATTTACATTCCTTTATCAGCACACACACTCGGCATTAATCGGAACCTTGGTTCAGTTCGCAAAATGTGGCCAAAACAAATCATCATCCCAAAATAAATAAAAACTTTCGCAGAGAGCTTGGACAGCGCTCCCGAATAATAACCAACGTTTTCATATAACATGTGTATGTGTATATCTAGCAATATTTCAATTTTAAATGTAGTTTCTCTATGGTATCAGTTCGCCTTTTTCTTTTGTCTACGTCCCATTTGTCGCATGCTTTGCTTGCGTACATTCGAAGCAATTTCCAACGCGCTCCAACGTTCGTTAATAAATTATTAAAATTTAATAGCATCACAGATTCATTAGTTATTTCCTCGCAGCAGTTCTTGCTTGTTTTTGGCTTCGCACGGTAATACTCGTTTTATTTTTGTTTTTGTTTTTTTTTTCAATTCTTAGAGAATTTTCCGAGATGATTGTTTTTTTAGTTTTCATGAGAAAATGTTTCGGTGCAAAGCTAGCTGAAGAAGTGACTTAATAATCATCTTCGGAGCCAATTCCCACGTCGGTGTTGCGCGCCAACATGTAATTATCCATGTCGATCGAGCGGCAGTTGTTGATCGAGTAGCGTAATCGTTCCGCCATTATTTCCTGGCTGGTATACGGCGGAAGGCGCAGCTGGAAGAAGCACGTCTGCGCCGTTGGCAAGCCATTAGCGGCGCGATCTACCTTCATGACCTGGAAATACAGTTGGAATCAGCGGATGGATTTTAGGCACCTGGGGGAGAGCTTACCTGGAAGCGCTGCGAGAGATCGGCGAGATTCGCTGGAAGCCGCGAGCGGCCGGAGACGAAGCGCATGAAGAGGACGCGCTCGGCGTTGGTGAAGCTCTCCAGAATGCTCCACAGCCACTTGACGAGCTGGTGCGTCTCGTCGAGCTCGCGATAGCGCACGACCTTCTTGAGCAGCGAGATCGAGATGTACGACATGCCGCAGACGAGTTGCTCCATGTAGTCAGCGGTGATGAGTGAGAGCAGCGGCACCGGGACGATGCCAGCCATGCCTTCACGTAGTGCAGCCACCTGGAGGTCGAACTCCTCCAGGCGGAATCTGACCGCTTGCTCGACGTATTGCAGTCGGTTGTTGAACGTTAATGGAATGCTGCGACCTCCTGGTACAATGGGTACCACCTAGAAAAAAAGCTTTAGGAAATATTCTGCATGGGATTTATGTTTAGGGTTTACCTTTCCATTGCAACTGCGCCCCTCGAAGGAGTCGAGTGGAATAATGTCTTGGAAGGTCGCTTCGGTGACGCCGGACAAGTGAATGTCGCGAATGCTGCGCAAGCTTTGCACGTACATCGAATCGGTTTCCTCCAGGTCATCGATTGTCACCGGGTCTCCGACGATGAGCTTCCAAATAAGAGGCGCTATGGGAAGCGCCAAAGGTTTACGTGTGCGAACAGCAACGCCGAAAAGGATGCCCAAGAACTTGAACCAGCCGAGTTCCTGTTCTCCGGTGAGTTCCGGATTGAAGAGGTATTTATCACGATTGTAACCCTCGTCGTTGACGGCGTTCGGTGTCGGTACCAGCAGTGGTACGACACCTGAAGTAATTTCCTGGCACATTTCGGTGATGGTGTCGTCAAAGACGCCTCCGGCGTCGTCGGCACCTTCTCCGACGAGTTTCACCTTCCAGGCGCGTGAAGGCAAACGTAGCTCGTTTGGACGGATTTCAGTCACTTGCTTTGCGACTTGTATGAAGATGGGTTTCAGTTTATGACCTGCAAACACAAAAATTAACACCTGGTGCATTTAAAGAAATCTAACATTTCAAACCTTTATGGGCAATTCGTCGAACGATGATTTGCGGTCCATAGTTCTTCCCCTGGACCATCGTTTTCCCGATGCAACGGACAAACGGCAGAGTGTAGACACGTGGAGCTAACAAGGGTCGCAACATTGGAGAGACAAGTCCTTCCAGAGGTGGCATGTTCATCTCAGTTTGCTGCGTACTCAAGGGCATCAGCGTCCAGCAGGAATAAAGCTTGTCGGAGAAGTTGTGCAAGAATTTGAGACGCGCTTGCACCGCCTCCATGGAGATGCCTTGGAGGCTCTCATACTGCGTGGGTATCTCCGTGGGTAATCCGAACGAAAGAGAGCGGGTTACACCAGGTTGACGACTGGGCAGCGGCTCCGCAGTCCATGCAGCACTATGAGTGCGCCCCGTAGAGATCTGTTTGACTCCCTTATTGCGTAATTGCGGAATGATTTCCGGCTCGAAGGTGACCGACATTGAAATTCCCAGTTGGTCGTCGCCGTTGATGCCCCATGCAAATACCTTATCGCACGTCGTCAAGAAAAGAGCGTGTTCGGTACCGATAGCAAAGTCTATGAATGTGTAGCTGCTCAGACTGGCTAACTCCTGGGGCCGGAACTCCCCGCGTTTGCATGTCTCTACCTGCCAATGCATGCGATCAATCCCACATACGAATATCCTGCCGGCTTCAGTGAGGAATATAGTCAGGTTGGTGCCGCATCCGACTTTCTTGACCCCCACGTTGAACAAGGAGTCGACCAGTTGCGGGGTCGACTTCGTGGCGGTGTTTCCTAGACCTAGTTTTCCGTAGTCGCCTTCTCCGAAGGTCCAGACGCGTTTGCCATCTTTTGAGACGCAGGCTGTGTGATTATGCCCGCAAGCGACCTGGCCGATTTTATAGTTCTCCAGAGCAGTAACGCGCTCAGGAAGCTTTTTATTCGCTGTGGATCCAAGTCCCAAACGGCCATAATCGCCGTTGCCGAAGGTGAATAATTTGCCATCTGCGGTGACGACGGCGCTATGTTTGAAGCCGCAGGCCACCTGGATGACCTCCTCGTCCTGGAGGGCTTCAATCTGTCGAGGACGTCGTTGTCGATCGCTATTTCCATGACCTAGTTTACCATAATCGCCATCGCCCCATGAAAATACCTCTCCACTTTCAGCCAATGCCAAGCTATGACCATCTGAACCCACTGAGGTAGCGAGATCCGTGATCACGAATCCCTGCAGTGTTGAGATAACGCTCAATGTATGGAGGTCGTCGCTGTTTCCTTGCCCCAATCGGCCGTAGCTTCCTTCACCGCATGCCAGAACGGTACCATTCGCCTGAATGACGAAGGTGCAATTATGCCCGCAAATGATCTTCTTCGCCGTCTGGAAGGACTCCACCTCCGTGGGTTGTCCTGATTTGGCGTGCACCTCTCCCAATTGCCCATTCCTATTCGAACCCCATAAAAACGCCGTGCACTTTCCTCCAATTTGCCAGTCCTGTGGCCGCTGCTTGACCCAATCCATAATCTGCTCGTCTTGCTTGATGGACCAAAAGGTGTTCTGCACGACGGCCATCTTCTCCTCGTCGTCCACCGTCTTCAGCAGCGAGACAGGCAGCTCAGTGCGCTTGATTAACGATTCGGAGATGCGCGCTGCAGTGGCGAACGTCTCCAGCCATTGCGCTTCCAGCACAGCCTGGTCGTTGAGGAAGTTCACTGGTCGCATTTGGAAGCACATCGCAAGGTTGACGTTGAGCAGCAGGCCCAGAGAGGCCAGGCTCTTCAAGTAGTTGCTGTGCATGAGTTGCAGACCGGTTTGCACGGGCAGTTTTTCGGCGTAGTATTGCTCCATGAGGATTTTCGGTAGTTGTTGCATCAGGGTCTTGAAGAACGGCGCCGAAGACAAGCCTCGAATACCGTTTCGTAGCAGGGTACCGCGACCTATGCATAAGGAGCGCGTATCGTAGTAGTCGCTGATGCCGTATTCGAGGAGGGTGATGTCCTTGGAGCGATTAAAGGCGATGCAAAGTTTGTTGGTGCGATTCCAACACAAGCCGTCTACGTCGACTCCACCAGGCCCGGTCAGGGTGTATGCTAGGGTGCTGTCCGTGAGGGACCACACGTTGACGACTCCTGAAGGTAGCTTCATGCTGCCACTGGCCAATAAGGCACCTTTTGGATCAATTGCTAAAGATGTTACGGGCTCGTAGCTGTGCCCTTGGTAGCTGAACACTAAATTTGGCGAGATTTGAATATTTTTCGCATCGGGTAGCAACCATACGTTGATGGTACCGTAAACGGTACCGGAGACTAGTAGATAGGGTGTTGTTAAATTCCCGATTGTCGAAGACCAAATCAATGCGGATGGGATGTGTGCGTGCTTCAAGGTGTGAAGAAGCTGTAAGGATTTCTCGTTTTCCTTCCAGATTTTGCAGGTGAGATCGCTGGAAGCTGAAGCAATAAACGCACCATCCGAACTATAACGTAATGCAGTAATTTCGCAATCATGCGCCTTCGTCGTAATTATCTTGGTGTTCATATGCAGATACCCTAATTTGATGGTACCATCCAGGAAAGCGATAACGAACGCCTCATCTTCGCAGTGCCATTCAATAAATCTAACCATGGTATGATCCATGGAATAGTTTACAAGTGCATCTGATTTTTTCTTATCCTTAAAGATGGTTATCAAGGATACACCACCATCGACTTTTCCTACCAGCAAATATTCTGCTGAGCTATCATCCTTCTTCGTTTGCGGCCAAGCCATGCACATGACAATTTCATGTTGATCTTCAATATACCAATCTCGATAATCCTCCTGTTCCTGGCTTTTCATCGGTATCGGCCAAATATTTATAACATTGCCCATAGAAGCGGCAATGTAGTTCCCATTCGGAGCCCATTTCAAACCACCGATCAACTTGTCCCCCAGCTCGGAGCCGAAGACGTCCAACGATTCGTGGAACACCAACGTGTGCTCCAGGTATGGATACACCATGGTGTAGTTCAAATAAGGGTGCTTTTCATTATCAAATGCCCAAATGCGGATCGTTCCATCGTACCCGGAGGACGCCAGGAGGGCGTTCTTCTGGTGGAAGGCAACGCAAGCGACGCGATTCCCATGCCCTTCCATATTCAGCGTGTTTCGCATGGGTAAATAATTCGACAAATCCGCGTAATTAACTTGCTCGCTGTTGGGGCCCGAGAAGGTCTTCATGCGGGTCGAAACGCATTTGAAAAGCTGCTGGGCCGCCCATTGGCGGTTCTCGTGGGAGACCTTCTGCGAGATTACGTACGCTGATAGTGCATTTACCAAGTTCAACGTGTTCGAGGTGCCTTCAATCGGTGATTGGGCTGCTTCCAGTTCGTCTTTGGGTAGATCCAATAAGGAGCAACCTCCATGGGTTGATAAAATTGATACCAAGGCCTGGGTGACGGCAAATGCACACTTGGAGATGTTGGCCAGGTACGAAGACATGATCAGATCTCTGGTGCACATGTTGACAACCATTCTGGAAGATTCGCTGTCGTTTTGCGCGAGGGTCGCAATTGCCACGCTCAAATTATCTAGGCTGGAGGTATCCACTCCTGGAATCGGTATGGGAAGAAGTTTGAAACCCTTCTTCATGTTCAACGATGGCAGTGATGTGTCGCTCTGTCTTATCATATTTTTGCGACTAATTTCGACGCGATTCATTGCTGTAAGCGTCATTATTCGTACAACTTTGCGAATATCGGATAACCCGATGATTTCCAAGCTTTTGACCATATTTACAGAATTCGACGAGCAAATGAGCCCCAAAACATTCAGCACGATATTGCGACACAGCAAAATTTGCGTGGATCTTGTCATATACTTATATGCAGTGATGCGATCATGAGGGTAGTTTATAAGAGATGCTTGGGTGCCCAAATTTTTCGATTCGTATTCGCTACGTCGATTCCACTCCAGGTTGATGGAAGGCACGGCGTTCGTGCCCAACGGGTCCGATTCAGTGATAAGACTGTACCGAATCGGTGACGGGTTGAAAATGGTATCAGGGATTCCAAAATGTGCTTTGACCTTGTCAAAGTCATCCAAGTCCAGGATATCGCTCATTGAAGGTAGCTTAATATGGAAGGTATCTGCTTCGATTTTGTTCCCATCATCGTAGACAATATCTGGCGCCAATAAATGCAGAAAATGAGCGCGTTGTTTGATGGCTTCACTGCTGGGACATTCGCATGTGTTCAACTCAGGATCAATAACTCCAAGGGTGGCATTAGCCCCACGTGAACACACGCATTTCGGCTTAGTCCCACAAGGCTGCGCCAAAAACGAATGCCATTTGCTTTCGTATGCGAAGCATGGGCATTGCTCCTCGGAGGCGGCTGGCGTGGTCGCCGTATTCGACGTGCCCGCAGGTTCCGAACGCTCAGTATTTCCTTCCGTTGATGGTAAAATATTAGCGATCAATGGATTCGCCTCGCCACGTACGTGCATGCGTTCCCTGTCGCGTTCACGCGTTCGTTCGGCTGAATTCCTTTCAGCGAAATACCCTCGGATATCAGAACATCCGCGTCGACGTATTCCCATGCCACAGACGCTGCCGGACGGCGCATCCTGCTCGGCAAACATGCACGGTCGATGCTGTAGCATTGCAATTTTGCGCAGCAACTTCGGCGTTGGGATCATCCCACCCAACTGGGGTCGGTCATCATTGCGATTACTCGTGGCGCTTTGGACGATGGTGCTACCGGCACCGCTGCTCGTCGACGTGCCGTTCACATTCGGCGGTGCGAGCGACGCCAGAGGGGCTGCATTCGTGCCCCCGTTGACGCGTTCCTCCTCGACGCAGGTGTCCAACGATGGGTGCTCGATCATCCAGGTTGCGAGCATATTGATCGTGTGCGCACTAACTTCTCCAGAGCTTTTCGTCTCAGCGATCGCCTTGAGAATGTGCCTCAAGGTGAAGCCCATCTCGAGGAGTGGTGCTGCGATCGGCGGTGGAGGTGGCGAGTTGGAGCGTCGACGCATTGCCCACAAATCGTCTTCGGACTCTGAGTTGCAGAAAAGCACCGAGCGTCGTGAACGTGAAGGCGTAAAACTTTGAACAACTAAAAATTTGATAAATATTACGTCAATGAAGAAAAAAACATGATTGAGCTCACCTTGTGCAGTTGATGGGTCTGAGAAGATGCTTCTTGGAGGATAGGAGTTCACAGCCAGTGTACTTGCTGGTCTGAATGGGTAAAAAGTCCCACTACCTCCATTAGTACCTCCATTAGTTGTGGATCCATTGCTATGTAAAGAGCATACAGATTTTTTACGCGTTTTGGGTGCAAACGCCTTCTTCTCGGGGGTATCCTGGAAATCTTTATACATCCCGCTGACTTTGCATTTGATGTAGTTCGAATGCAGCACTGCTGAAGCACGTTCCATTTCATCCATGCTGACTACATTTCGTAATTTCGACTGTTCCACGCTCTTCTCGACGATGTTTCTCATGATTTGTTTAACCACTGAACGCATATCTTCGCCTATCGTCTTGGTGTCGTAGGTGTTACCCACTAAAAACAATTCGGAGGACTTACTCGATGTGAGAACCGAGTTTAAGCACTTCAATGCAGAGAACTGCAGGAAGGATAACTTCATCACTTTGGATTCGACGTCCAAAAGTCTGGACTGCAGCTCACGAGCTTCAGCCATACGTAATTCAGCGCATTTCTTCGCTTCAATGTCGTCAAGACGAGTGTCGCTCTGCGTGGTCGCAATCTTCTCATTCATGCGTTTTACCTCGCCCATAATACTAGAAACCATTTCGTTTGTCAGCGATTCCATGGTTCTCGCCTGGGATTTATTTGCATCGTTATTAGCCCCATTTGCGTACTCATTGCCCATGATTTTGGAGTCGGAGTATGAACGCCATGGGTGATGAGTTTTCTTGTCGTTAAAATTCTCCGGGACGAGGAGTTCTTCCTCCTCCTTGGTCAGAGTAACCACGGGCATTGTAATTTCGTCGGTGATGCCGCTCAAACGACTGATATGCGTCAAAATATCGGCTGTAAGGCCGTTCAAGCGGTAGGTATTGAACGGCTGAGGTTCAATGAAATCTAAAAGGCTTGCAGACGAGACATCAGAGACTTCCCCGTCGGGTTCCCACTGGATTTTCACCGGCATCGAGCCGCGTTTGATTATACCTAATACGATTCCTCGTTTTCCAGATGTCTTCAGTTTGCAGTAGCCTCCCATGCGGAGACCACGATCCAGACCGCCAATGACGACCAACGCTGACCAAACATGTGAACAAAGATTGTCTAGGTCAATTCCCTGGAAGCATTCAGCGATTGAATCGTCCTCCCTCGTGATATCAATTGCCGAGGCGTTTTTCATGGGGAACAAATTCTTAATCTGTTTCAGTCGATGCAGAATAGTACTGTTAATCTCTTCCACCCAACTATTCGACATGTGCAATTTCCTGATGAGTGTTATCAACGATTCTGCGAGAACCATTGGCATTGGAGCCAATTCAGGTTCGCCAGAATGATAAGCACGTTGATGTCCATTTACCTAAAAATTATATTGAATAAATAAAAGTTTTCAAAGATCCTATATTTAATTTACCTGCATATCAGTGATTTTGACCTTTTCTCCAGGATTCGTGCTGTAGAACATAACGCATGGATACAACTCAGTTGCATCAATGCTTTCGAAAGCTATCCTCGGTTCCTCGCCGTTTTTACCAAAACTTAAAGTCTTGGCGTCCATATCAAGAACCACGGTGATGTAATCTCCTTGTGTGTAGCTCTCCAAGCACAAATCGCATTCACCATTGTGGTACAAACTTCCACTGTACGCACGATAGAGCCACATATCGCGCGTATTGCGATGGCTGCAATCCTGGATAGGAAAACGTGCAACTCCAATGCATGTACCTTCATTTCCCTTGTTCTCTTTGACGATGAGAATCTTCCACTGGTAGCAACCAGATTTCATGACGCTCATTCCAAGCCCATAACCACGACCACCAGAACCATGGACGAGTGTAAGACTGGATTCGATGAAACAATTGGCGCACTTCTCCGGGTCAAATCCGAAATCCTCGATGAGGATGTTGTCCTCATCTTGCATAGCATCTTTGAGAATTCTAAAAACAAATATTCAATCAATAAATAAGTAAGATAAATTCTTGAGAACTAACATTTCCTCGAGGTTTTCCACACATTCCTCCTTGATTACTTCCTCCCTCTCGAGGACATCAAGCACGCCCCAAATTTCATAGGACAATTGTGTGAACAACTTATCAACGATAGCTGTACGTTGCGTGACATCCAATTGCTTCGTTTTCAAACCAGGCAGGATTACTTGTAGGATTTGCATGACCAACAATTTTGGCCGTAACCCATACAGATTCAATCGCAACTCCAAATCTGAACGTTGGCTGTACAGCACCGAAAATAGAGCGTTCACCCATTCCTTCTTCGAGAGGTACTTCTGCGACACGCTGTTCGATGCAATCATACGCAAAAAGACCAGAAAATCTCCAAGCAATCTGTCGTAATTAGTCTTGCATCGTACATATGTTGATTGCACCTTAATCGCATCGAAATTCGGCTTGTTCGAAACGATGTTATTGAATTGCACGAAAAGTTTATCGATGACCGTTTCAGTCGTCAATGGGACGATGTTCTTCGCGTGAATGCAACACGACATCGTCAGGATGTGCGTGAGACGTAGAGCAGCAACGTTGAGCATCTGACTCTTGCTGATGATGTGTTTCGGAACCATCAGGTAATTGTACATCTCCATGAGCGTGGGTAAAAGACCGCAGTCGATGACGTGGCTGAGATCATTCGCTTGATAGCGTGTACTTAACGCAAACAGCGTCAGGAGTTGCAGCTGCTTCTTGGAGGGATCTGTTACGTTGACCTCCAACGATTGTATAAGCAGCTTATAGATATCGTGTACAATGCCGCGTATTTCCTGCTGTACACGTTCAGGTGATGCGCTGATACCTTCGAGATAATGGTGTAATTGAGTACACGAGTCTTCTGACTTGGTGCTGAACAAGCCGAAGCAGCCAGCAAGCAACTGCTGCTGAATGCAGTTGTGGATGGTAATGCTGGGGTCGTTGGTACTCTGCAACAGCAGCTCGTAGATGAGGGACAGACTCTTGAGGCGGTCTTCAGCGCGTTCGCGTTGAATCAACAACGCCTCGTTCATTACGGCCAACCCTGTCCACCAGCCGTTGGAATAGTCGCCCTTGTTGTTCAGAGGCTGTTTTTCAGCAGGCTCGTTGCATACGAAACACATCAAGCTGTTGCACAGCTTACGTAGCTTTTCGTTCTTCGATTGCATCTGATACGAGTCGATGTAGTGCGGATGCTTGAGATCTTCTTCTGAGGATGTCTGCAGGTCATTTATGATAATATTTGAGATGGCTGCAATAAAAAGATTTTTTAGGCAAATTATATGCAGTTATTTTGTTTACTTACGTTCAATGCTTGTGAGGATGTACAAAATCCGCCCCAGGACGTCCCTACAGAAACCGTAGAACTTGAAATCCGCGTAGTTGCAGCCCTCGTAGAATTCCTTCTCGTCGAAGTCAGCCAACGGATCCGGCTCTCTTTCCTCCAAGTCGAGCTTGATGTCTTCCTCCTTCGAAGAGCTTTCCAGAACGTTTGGTTTTCCATCAGCTAGCTTCGCGTTGCTTCCATAATTATGCAATTTTTGTCTGAACGCAAAAGCGCTCTTGTAGACCTCCTGCACGTATGCATGTTCCTTCGGTTTATTCAGCAGGCCGAAATGCTTCAAGCTCATAAACAGGAAGCAACGCACGAGGGTTTCCAAGCGCTGACTTTCGATGTCGTCGTCCACGTACCATGGAGGCTCCACGCCTGACGATTCAATCATGGAGTTGTAGAAGTTGGCGTCCAAATTGGCCTCATTTGTCGGATCAACAGCGCAGGCTTCGTCGTACTGATCCGGCAGATTCAGCGCCAATTTGCAGTGATTGTACTGCTCGTTGTTCATGTTACTAATGATGCTCATCACCTCATCATAATTGTTAGCAAGCATGTAGTATGATACCTGTCTGATGCGATATTCGTCAGCCCAAGAGTCGGAAATTCCGTTGCTGAAGATGGGATTCAACAACCATTTAATGGTGTACAACTCGGACTTGACGAGCGGTTCGCCTATGAGGATGCCGCCCAAACATTGCCCTATAAGCAACGAGCATGTTTTCTCCAGGTCCGTCAGCCAAATCCACGCTTGATCCGTTAACTGCGTCAGCGTGGGTGTCGCTGACCCGGAGGACATGAAGTCGATGTCGTTGAGGACGTCGACAGGTAACAATCGATTGAGTTGGTCGAGCGCTTCCATCAGGTCGAGTAGCAAAGGTAGCATCTCCTTGAGGAAGGCAGTCGACATCAGCAGCAGCGAATTGAGGACCTTCAGCAGCATGGAACCGGCGATTGACTCGAGCAGCGCGTTGAAGAGAAGGTCCAGGCATGCTGGATGCCCATGCACAATCTCTCTGGCCTTCTGGAGGATGCGTGTCGCAGCGGGGAATAAATTTTGGAGATGATTCGGAAGAATTTCTCCATCGTCGTCTTTGTAGTAATGATTTCCAGAGATGTAGTCAGCGAGTAGATGATTTTGTAAGGCTGATAGAAGGCGGCGAATGTGGGTGGTGTGTTGGTTGATGGGCGCCTTCCACTTGGCTGCCGGTTCCGTGGAGAGCCCAGCGTAGGAGGCGGCGCTGTTCAGGATTTCCTCGGTTTGAGCACTGAACGTGACCAACAGGGTGCACATAAGCTCCTCGGTGAGGGGCAAATGCTTCTCGTCGAGTTTCTCTGGTACGCTGCTGAGGCCGAGGAGAGCTGCCACATGACCTGGTTCTTCGAGACTGGTCAAAATGATTTTCAGCAGTTTTTCCTGCCCGAGAGAGAGTTTATCACATTGGGGAAGTTGCTCGTTGAGCAACTCGATTCGCTCCTTCAAATCCGGCAGCAATAAAGTTGCCCCCACGTAGATGACGTCCTTGACTTTAGCGTCGATCTCCGGAGGGGTCTGCGTGTCGATGAGGCCGAAGAGAATGTTGCGAAGGTTCTTGGCGTTGGGGCCAAGGATGCTTTTCGTGATACCTCCGCTTTTACAGAGGTTCAGATGAGTGTATAACAATTTCAAACATAACAGGACAAAGCGATGATGCTCCTGCGACGTCTTAAAGGGTGGTGGCACTGGGTCATCGTCGAAGTTCCGCGCGTACTTCTCCAAAAACGCGTTCAGCAGCTCAAACGTGCGTTCATGCAGGTCGAGGCAAAATGGTTTATGGCGTGTGATGTGTTGATTCTCCAACGGGACGCTCGTCCAGGCGAGACTGTGCGAAGTTCCTGCACTTATCTGTCGTATATGCACCCCAGAAAGGGAAATCACCTTATGTGGACGCGTAATGGGACCATTTGTATGACCTTGTCCGCATTGTCCCATTGCGTTTGTTCCCCATGCGAAAACTTCGTGTTCATCGCTCAAAGCGAGACAATGCCCATCTCCAGCTGCCACATCGACGATGCGATAAGGGCATAAATCCGTTACCAGCGTCGGCGACAAATACATCGTGTCCGTCGAGCCGACACCAAGAGAAGCTCCACTTCCCCAGGTGTATACCTCACCTGCCTTCGTCAATGCCATGGAGAAGAGTGCGCCCGCGCACACCTTACGAATGATTAATCCTTGCAGACCTTCAATGACCTTGGGTCGCAACACCTTGGCGATGATGCCGTGCCCCAGCCGACCGCTATCGGCGCTTCCAAACGACCATACAATCTTTCCATCTTTCGAGACGGCTAACGTGTGTGCACTGCCGCAGGCGACGTGCCCCACGTTGCTGAGATCCTTGACGAGTGTCGGCAGCATCCGGCCGCTTGTATCACCATGTCCCAAGCGACCATGGTCGCCTTCGCCCCAGGTGTATAGGAAGCCATCCTCGGTGACGGCCGCACTATGCCGATATCCAGCATGTATCGTTTTGATAACTTTATCTTCGAGAGGGCCGACAATTAATTTCGGTTGTTTGTGAGTGGCGCAGGTGCCGTGCCCCAGCTTCCCATAATCGCCATCTCCCCAGGAGTACACACCTCCTTCCTCGGTCAGTGCCAATGTGTGCCCGTCACTACCCTTGGAGCTGGAGATCATCTTCACGTTGCTTTCAATAAGCACGCGTTTCGGGAGGTTTTGGTTGGAGGAATCCCCCAGACCGAGACGTCCATAGGATCCTTTCCCGCAAGCGCTGACTTTTCCGTCCAAATGTATGAGGAACGTGCAGTATTGACCGGCTTCAATTTGCTGTACTTGTTGGAACACCTTCGATTTGACCGGCATGATGATTTTCTCCTGGTTGCCTTCAGCGAGCTGGTGCGAGGAGTTCGAGCCCCAGACGAAGACGTCATGGCTCTCCGGTTCAACGGATGCTGAGGCGGGCGGAACGCTCGTAATACTATTATTTATGGTCGTCGTCGACACGGAGGGACTGCATGGAGGCGTTCCAGACGTGGAATCACCATAATCGAGCGCCATCTCCACGAGGCGCTCCATGAGTTTGTACGCACCATTGTAGAGCGTCATTTCTCCGGACTCTTCGATTTGGTTGGTGGGTGTACGGTCATGGGGCAGCTTCAAATTGAATTTGCGACTAGAAATTTCCCTCGTGGAGGCGCCAACGTCGTTGCCCAGCCTGCTGGGGCAGCTCGCGTCGAACGCCATCTCCACCCACTCCAGGAGGTAGCGCAACGAGCCGCGCTGCAACGACAAGCTCAACAGCAGCTCGCTGGCCAGCATCTTCCCCGTGGCGTCCGCCACCGGGTTGTTCAACACCACCTCCTTCAGAAACGACGACACCTTGTGCAGGCATTTGATGCCCAAGGAGGTTAGCTGGTTGTCGTTGGCGAGCGACAGTGGCGGGAAGAGGTCTATGATCTCGTTGGCGGTTTCCAGCACCGGATTGCACAGCGGTTGCATGCCCAGCATCGACGAGTCCTGCCAGTTTTGCCGCAACAGCGCGAAGAACAAGCTCAGTCCGGATTGAACGCCGATCTCGAGGAGCGCCTGGGAGCCGCACAGCGGCTCGGCCCCGCCGGGCACGTAGGCGCCGGCAGCGGCCGCAGCAGCCGCTGACGCCTTCGCCTTCTCCGGCGACTCGTGGAAGCGCGTCACGAGCGCATGGTAGATGCGCTTCAGGATGAGCAGCCGCTGCTTGAGGATGGCGGCGAACGGCGTCGACGCGCACACGCTCTTCGCCAGCTCCAGCTGACTGGTGAGCAGGCAGACGATGTACTGCTCCAGCTCGACGGGCTGCGGCTGCTCGTACAGGAAGTCGGGCAGGATCTGGATGTCGTTGTAGGTGATGACAGCGTCTGCGACGTGCTTGATCTCCTTGTTCGTCAGCAGACTGTCGTACATCGCCTGCACCACGTCCCTCGTCGCGAGCGTGTCGGCATCCTTCATCGACCACGAGTTGTTCATGTGGTCGCTCCATTCTATGTTCTCGCTGAAGTCCAGCAGGTTGTTCATTGCAGCAGCAGGCGTCGTTTATCAGTCACTGGGGTTCAGGCTGCCAACGTCTCCAATGCGAAGTGTGCTAAAACATACAGAGAAACGATTAATTTCGCATCATCGAGTCGGTGAAAGGCGCATAAAAAATTCGCCTCCAGCGACTTACAATACGTTGTCTGCAAGCGTCAGCGAGCGTTCAACTCCATGCGAATAGGCATACAAACAAACAAGGAGGATTGGTCGGCTCCGTGCAAGGTAGTGTATAACGAATTTCGGAACGCTTTTAAAACTGACGAAGTGTAAAGGTGACACTAACGTTTCGAATGGCAATAAACACACGCCAATCGTTTGTCACGCTTATGTCTCGACGACGACGCTGCCCGTGCATGTACATACATATGCTTACTGGCCGAAATATGCACGCGGAAATTTTACAATTCGAACAATGCACCCGCGCCCCGTCCGCGAGCTGTATGCACAACAAATTCACTCCGACATGCACGCACAAATTCTACAAACTACTACAACTATGAGCTGGCGTTCACTGCATTGCACCAAGAGCTACTACGCGACGACGGCCGAATTTATGTGTCGCGATAGCAACGCATTGTCGCCGACGAATCGCCCGCCGATGCCTTATTTATTTATAAGTAAACAACCTGATTGCGAACGGGCCGATAAACTTGCGTTTTGTTGTGCGGGGCCCGAGCACCAGCTGGGCTCGGTAGCGAGCTCTCTGACCTAGCATAATCGTAAATGTTGAATTTACCTTTCATTGCGCCTCGACGACTATCACATCGTTGTTGCATCCGTGGGAGAGCATAATGAAGCAATTTCACAATGCATTTATCTAGAACACAACAATACACTATGATTTGCACAAATTAAACATTTAAGTATGGTCGCCATCTTATGCTAATTGGACTTGCACGGTGCACGCCGTGATTGTACGAATACGCACGAAGCGACGAAAATCAGCTGAAAAAATACAAAGGTGTTCCAAAATTTGCAGGACACGATTTCTCAATTTTGCCAAATAAAATCAATAAAAACGCAGACGTATGCCAAAATATAGATAATTTAACGCTGATTCCAGCGAACACAGTTATTTTTTGAGAAATTAATAGTTTTCGAATAATATAATATTTTGTAGAACTTCATAAAAAGTCGTATAGATGGCGCGCGACAAACGCGCATTTGGAATTGTATACAGTGTGTTTAAAGTAAATATGTTAAACGGGGTTTTATCATTGGAGTCAGAAGAGGGAGTAATAACATTACTCCCTCCGGCAGAGCCAACCGAAATTTTTAAATGAATGTCAGGTTGCTGTGTTTGAGCTGTGTTTGTAAAGATTTCGTTTTGTTTTTATCACTATCCGTACCGATTGTAGCGAGGAAAAATGTGCAGCCGTGATCCAACATTAAGTTTAAGCCTAAAAGGTCACACCAAAGATATTACAGCCATAAAATTCAGGACTTCCAATGAACTCGTAACAAGCAGCAAGGATTCCAATCTGCTATTCTGGAATTTGAATACAAAAGATATCCAAACTTACCAATACTCTGGCCACTCCGCAGCTATCAACGATATCGACTGCAGTCAAAACGGCAAGTTAGTCGTTTCAGGCTCTAATGATAAGACATTTACAATCTGGGTGCCATCATTAAACAATGGCAGTGATCGAATACAAGCCCACTTCATGCCCATCACCAGTGTGCACTTCTCTCACAATGCTCGAAAACTATTGACTGGGTCTGAAGATAAATGCATGAAGCTCTGGGACACTTCCAGAAGGTCATTTTTGCATTCTTTTGTGGGCCACAATCATCACATCAACTGTGCTCGCTTCTCAAATGATGGAAAGACTGTGGTGTCTTGTGCTGAAGATAAAACAGTCAAAGTCTGGGATGCTGAGACACAGAAATGCCTTCATACATTTGCAAATCACAGAGGTTTGTTCTTTCATAATGAACTTATGTAAATATAGATACTAATTTAATTATGTTTAATTTACAGCTAGTGCTAATAAGGTAGCAATTTTTCAAAAATACATAGCTTGTGTGTATCAATCGGGATCGGTTCGTATCTACGACTTCGCGCAAAGGAAGCTGGCTCAACATTATGTTTTACATGACAATTTGACCAGTTTGGATTGGCATCCAACTGGAAAGTTCCTTGTGGTGGGCAAGAGTAATGGGTCTACTACCATTTTGGACATCTTAGAAGGCCGCCCTATTTTTAATATGCAAGGTTTAGGTGGTTCTATAACCAGTGTGGCCTTCTCTCCATCAGGAAAACAATTTGTTTGTGGCAGTACCCTGAAAAATTTATTGGTGAGTCAATATTGCAAATCTTTTAGGGCATATGTGATATCAATTTTCTGTGTAGGTCTGGGACTGGGATGTTGAGACAAAGAGTTCAGAGTCATCATCTATTGAATCTTCTAGTGCATCGTCACTTGAATTCTCCCATGAGGTTTAGTAATATTGTAATCATGAAATGAATTATTAATTTGTGTGAATTGTGAAACACTTTGATGTCGCTTGCTGAGGACATGTCTGAATTAATTGTGTCATCTATTTATATTTTAATTTTTTTACATGTTCTATGTGATATTTTACAATAAATAGCAATTTTCAATGAAAGTATTTGAGAAGATAGCTCTTTGTGACTGGTTTCCTCTTAATTTTATAATATTTTGATACTTTGTGCGTGCCAAAAGCACACCAGACGAGCATATTCTACTATAGGCAACTGTACATACATGTTTTAAAATGCGTTCAAGTGGAGTTTTCCTTTTAACAAAATTTTACCCTCGTCTCAGTTCTTCTCAAATCTCTACTTGGTTTTTATTTATTTTTTTAAGTATTAAATACGTAATTATGATAGTACTGTTAAATTCACAAACGTAAAACTCGTTTGGTAGGTTTACCTCGCTAGCCTTTATGTAGGTCAGTGCACGAGTATCTTTACATTTCTAAAATTTCACATTTATTTAAATAATCGTCGTCTTAAACATTATGTACATTAAAATTATAGCTGTTGTTAAGCACTTACAACATTGATAAACTCTCTAATTAAATAACTATTCGTAAATATGTGGAAAGTATGATAAAAGCAAGAAAATCATAATAACAATTAAATATGTTTAGCTTATGTATGTATGTACATGTCAGATAACTTCCAACTGCTCGAAGAACAATTGAAGTGGACACAATTAAATGTACTCAGCATTTGTACTATATAATTGCATAAATATGAATAAAATTAATTCCCGTTTCATTTCCCAATGGTTAATGTCCCCGACGTTAACGTATATTATCTGTAGATCTTCTCATCGGACGGATATGTCGCAATGAAATAGGGTTGCGAATAGGGCACTCGTCCGATGGTCGAGTACGCCGTGCGTGTCGTTGGGGGGCCCCCAGAAATGTTGTGCATTTTGTGGGGCAGCGTGGCGGCATAACCAGGGCCGTATGGGGGCGGCACAGCATACATAGGTGGGCCCCCTTTCACACTGCATGTGGCACAACTGCTGCCGGGGCCCATAACTCCGGCTGGGCCCATAACGGGCGTCCCATTTGCCAGCGGACCCCCTCGATACTGGTTGCCCGTCATCCTCAAGCGAATAATGCAAATTATGATAATCAAAATAGCGATGAATGCGACCACGCCGCCAACGATACCAATGATAAGGGTATCGTCGTTGTTGATGGTCGCATGCCCGGCCACCGGCTTGGGGGTGACCTTGGGCTTGGTCTTCTCGGTGGCGGCCACCATGTAGATGATCTCCGGCTCCGTAGTCTTGGGCACGATACGCGTGCTTTTCGCTGGCGACGTGCCAACCGTTGTAGTCGACGTTGGCGCCGTCGTCGTAGTGATCTTACGCGGATCACAGGTGAGCTCGTCGTCGCCGACCTCCACCAGGAGGCGGCCTAGGAGATGCTCCGGTGCGGAGCAGCGAATCGTCGTCATGTGGCTGGGCAACCAACGACGTAGTGCTCGCGCACCGCAATCACAGATGATCGGGTTGGATTCAAGACCTAGAATCTTGAGGTCACCGCGACGATCGTCCAAGGTGACCAGCAGCTGGGGGTTTAGCGTACTCAGCTGACTTCCGGTGACGTCGAGGTTCACGTGGCTGGAGCGCGGAACTGGGAAGAAGAGAGCTGGGGGAAGAGCCGTTAGCGAGGTGTTCATCAGGCGGATCATAACGCTGTGACCTTTAAGCCCAGAAAGAGTTCCAGAGCTGACGCTTCGTAACCGTGGTCCATGAAGACCCAATTCACGTAGCCGGGGATGCAGGATGCTCTGGAGTTGATCGCTGCCTACAGCGGCGTCCTTGGTTTCAATATTGACGCGTTCCAAGGACGGTAGATGCTGGAGAAGACCTGGTACGTCCAGGTAGCCCAATTTGGGGTAGTTGTATGCGTTAAGGACCGATAAATTGGGGGTTGACTTGAAGACGGTTTTTTCAATTCGCGTGCAAAATTGCAAATCGTTCAGGCTGAAAAACCTCAGGGATTTCAATCCATCAAAGTCGGCATTGGAGATGGTCACTATTGGATTCGAGCTGATATTTAGTGATTGAAGATTTTTCAGAGCCGCCCAAATGTTGGGAAATCCTTCTAAGTCCTTAATTTTGTTATGGGAAATGTCCAAACTTTCCAGCAGAGTTGTCCGTTCAAATATCTTGCTATCAAGTTCGCTGATATTGTTATAACTTAAATTCAAATGGTTCAAAAATGGGGTTTCTAATTGGACCACATCAGAAATTCCGGTTCCAGCCAAATTCAACTCCCGGACCGTTTTGGGCTCACCCAGAATGCTTCCAACTGTTTCGGGACTCAATGGATTAAAGGACAAATCCAATCTTTTGATGTTCACCATCGTGCTATCGTCAGCTGGTATATCTTTAATATTGTTCCAAGAAAGGTCAACCGAGTTGACGAAAAAGTATTGCCTCTGGAGGGATTTTAACGGTGCAAGTTCAAACCGATTGCGGGCCAAATTAATATTCTCAAGCATTTGCAACCTTGCGCGCTCAAAAATTGTTTCCGGAAGGTCACTTAATGCATTACCCTCCAAATTCAGGTGTTCGATTCGCACCAAACCCTCAAAGGTGCGCTCCCCGAGTCGTTCCAATCTGTTATCACCAAGATCAATGACTTGCAACTGCGTGGAGTTGTGGAAGGCCATTTCGCTGATGCTCTCGATATGATTGCGAGCCAAAAGAAGGGTTCTCAGTCGTGGTAGACGGGCAAAGTCCAGCTCTTCGATGGTCTTCAACGAATTCCCGCTGAGATCCACCAGCTCCAGGTATTGCAAGGTCGCAATCAACTCCGCCGGGAAGAAATTGAACTTATTGTTGGCTGCATTGATCCTCTTCAAGCGGGGATGTATCCGGAACGACGAGGGGAAAAGATAACTCAGTTGGTTGTTCGAGATATCGAGGATTTCCAAACTGGTACCCGTATTGAAAAATTCCCCCTTGAACGAGGTCAATTCGTTTCCATTCAGATAGAGTTCCTTGAGATTCATGACGTTGACGAATGCTCCTTGTCGAATGTTGTTAATCTGATTATGCGACAAATCAACAATGGTAAGGTTTCTCAAATTTAAGAAAGACCCATCAGGAATCTCCCCCAGGTCGTTGTTGTTCAAGTAGATCTTATCCAGATAAATGTTGGAACTGAACAAATCCGAGGTGATCTGCTTTAGATTCATGTACGATAAATCAATGACCTTAAGGTTGTCCAATTTTTGGAATACCATCTGGGGTATAGCACTCAGGTGCGCGTTCCGACTGAGATTCAAATACTGCAAGGATGGTAAACTTGTGAACGTATTCCGTGCAAGTTCGCTCAATTGGTTATCGCTCAAATCCAACTGGACCAGTTTCGTCAAAGCTAAGGGCGCACCTGATAAGGTGTTGATGCGATTTTGGGACACTGCCAACGAGAGCAGGGAATTTTCCAAACCGTTGAAGGTATCCGTGCTGAGAGAGGTCAGCAAATTCCTGGTGAGATCCAAATGTTGCAGTTGTTGGAAGTATTGGAACGTTCCAGTTGGAAGTTCTCGAACCACATTTTTGGAGAGGACCAAGGTGGTCACTTTTTCAGCAATGGATCGCAAAATATCCCCGGAAAGAGCTGCAACTCGGTTGTAATCAAGTTGCAAGTGAATTAATCTTGGAAGACGTCCAAGGGCAGATGCAGGAATCAAGAGGATATTGTTGTCCTTCAAATTGAGATACTCCAGGTTGTCGAGACCTTCAAAGGCATCATCTTCAATCTGAAATGGAGGGTTCAACGACACATTTTGAAAGGGTTGGATTTTGGCTTACCGTCCGAAGGGAGTTAACACTTATATCAAGTCGTCGAAGTTGTTTCAAACCCAGGAAAGTTCCAGGAACGATGTTAGCAATGTTGTTGCGACTCAGGTCCAAATGGTATAGGGATACTAATGAGAGAAGGTCGTTGTTATCCAAATTCTGAAATTAATTGTCGATTGAATAGACCTGTGTATGGAAAATTGAACGTGGGGTACCTGGATCAAATTAGACGAAAGGTTCAAGTAACGTAGACCATTAAAAGCCTTAAGAGCAACAGTAGGGAACTCCTGGATGAAGTTCTCACTTAAATCTAACTGTTGTAGTTGCTCAGCACCTTGGAAGACATCACTATTGAACTTTGTCAGACGATTGTGCCCCAGTTTAAGACTTTTGAGACGGTCCAATTGCTCGAAAGCGCCTCCTTCGATGGTTGCAATCAAGTTACGGCTCAGATCGATGATGTCTAGGTGTTTTTGCGCCTTGAAGGCTTCATTCTTGATGATACCTGCTCATAAATATGAATGGTTACTCCAAAATTAGATACCCTCTTGAAAACTGATTACTTATGCGATTTTCTCGGATGTAAATAATGCGTAGACTCTTGGGACCATTAAGAGAAGCTCCAGGGACTGCACTTAAGCTATTCCTATCAAGGAACAACTCCTGGAAGACGACATTCCATGTTTTTAAATGAACAAATTATGATGACCAGGATTGCTCACCTGGAGATTACCGCAACCTTCGAGGATGCCTTCCTCCATGCTCTTGATGCCATTCCCACTCAGATCTAAGAGCTGGAGATGCTTCAAACCGTGGAATTCGCTGCTTGAGAAGATCGGGTTCAACGTGTCCCCGAGCAGATTATCAGCCAGGCGCAACTCCAGGAGGGTGTCCTGCAGGCCATTGAGGAGTCGGTCAGTGAGCCGACGTAGAGAATTGCCAGAAAAGTCGAGGGAGCGCAGTGGCAGCCCAGACTGGGCAAACGCCTGCGTTGGTAACGCTTGGTACCCAGCATGGCGCTGCTTGAAGGTGACAATTGGGGCCCCATAAGGTAGATGTGGGAAGTCCCCAGGGAAGACCACTCGGTCGCAGTCTACGCTGATCGCGGGGTTGCCTTCTAGGGCTGCTTCCACGGGGCCCAAGGCGCAACGACAAGGAAGGCGTAATTCGCGCGAGATCTCTGAACATGGTCGATAGAAGTTTGATGAACTGCCCGTAAGTCTTATCAGGGTGGCAATGAAGAGTAGATGAAGGCGTTTCATCTGCAATTGCAAAATCCTGGATTAAATTTGTTGTGATTTTAAACAACTTTATTTAGCAGAGCAAAAACACCCGAAGTGTTAGCTACAACCAGAGAACACGAAAAAGAGAGTTGCGCCAAGCGCGTCCTGCATATTTATACTCAATGCATACAACAGTGTTGCCAAACCTAACAAATACATAGGATACAATATTTTGTTATTTCAACAAAATTATGAATATTATTTATACGCATGTAGGTTTACGGAAATCCATTATGGTAGCTATAAGATGAGGAATTGTTCACTTGTTGCACAGAATGAAGATGTAAACGATATAAACTTTCACCAGGGGGTGAACTATTAAAACAACAGCTGGTTCTTTCAGGAATTTCCATTTTTTGCTACCAGGGGCGACATGTTGTTTCCGGTTGTCATATTTCAAATTTGCGAGTGATTTGAAATGATTCAAATATTTGAATTGTTGGATCCTTGACTTCCATATCAATTTAACATTTAAATATCAATGACAAAATTCCATTTGGTGGGTTGATTTGTTTTGGTTTATGCAAATGGCACCCACGCTAGCCCCGAAACCATCGAAAATATCCATAAATCGATTAAGAAATCGCAGATGTAATCCACTTAAAACAACATTTCAACAGCTTAAATTGGCAAAATCATTTCATTTGTGAGTCTGGTAATCTCATTATTATGGAAATTATCCTCCTGTAGATTATTTAACAGACGCCATTGTTGAACCATAGTTATTATTGATTTCTAATATGGAAATTGTTCCAGAAAGAAAGTTGCTAATCGTTTTGAATCTTTGCAGCCGAGGAATGTCAACAAAACAGTTCTCGTCGTGTCATTATTTGCAGATTAATAATGAGAAGCCATTGTTAGTGCTGATAGTACAGACGATCGTTATCATCCAGTTTAAATTGCCATAAATACCCACAAAACATCACCAAACAATAAACTTCTTTGTTTGGGATGAATGATACATGAATAGACCATGTCTGGTGATTGACTGCCACAGATAAGAAATGATGATTCGTTAGCTTTCACGTCTTGTTTGCTTATTTGCACGACATCATTTCTTTTCATTAAAAAGTTACAAAATATAATTTTAACATTATATATATGCAACCAATTATACAGCTTTATTAATTCATTTATGATTTCGTTCATGAAATTTGTTGTGTACGATTATATACTATAATTTCGCTCTTAATTCGCTGTTTAATGTCGAATATATCATCCCATTGGCAAATTCCTGGCATTTGCAATAGTTTGAACTATAAAACCAGCAACAAAAAACAACAAACAATAACGAAGTAATATGTATGAGATGTTGCACTCTCTTGTGCGCGATTGCACAAAAGCACAATTTATTGTTGCAATTCATCAAGAGCACACTGCATGGGAATTCAGGATGCCAGTGTAACAAATAAAAAATTGAGAGTTTATTGATCAACAAATGGAATTCTGACCTTTTCGCTTTTGCATCATTATTTCCATCTGCGTTCGGTTTATGCTGACTGTTTTGTTTAAAAGGTCTAAATCGAGGGGAGTCAAATGCTTTGAAACGTTCGTGAAAATGGGAGCGTCCCATTTATTTATGGTTCCGCTTGTTAAAATCTTTTTGTTGCAAACGAAACACAGTTGATGGTATTGCTTCCTAATAGAGCAATTCATTCAATTTTCTATTCACTTTATCGTTAAGTAATATGCCAAGGTAAATTTTAATTCTTACAAAGCAATAAATTGATAATTAACTTTTTTATCAATATTTTTTAGTCCTCAAGTGACATCTACTGATTTATGACCGAAGCTGATTGTAAACAAATTTGTCATCTTCTTATTCCCTGGATATTAAATTCAATGAAGTATCCTGAACTAATTAAAAAAACATGTAATTAGTGAAAACATGTTAAATTGAATTAATAATTAATAAATATATTTTAAGGTACAACTATTTCCCATTGGGTGGTGCAATAGTAGCACATTAGTTCCAGGAATTGACGCGAGTGCAAATTGGCGCTAGTCTCGCACCTAAAATTGCTAAATTTCGCATTTATTCGTTAACAAATTGATATTTTATACGGAAAATTACATTTAATTGCAGTTTTTAATAAGCAACAACTCAACATTGTGTAAGGACAACATTAATACGCCTTCGGCTTGGTAATTTCTCACAGGTTTTGTCCTCCTTGCAGATGATATTCTTCATACGTTTGTGGAACAACAAGGTAGGTAGCATTGTTTTACGTTATTTGTTGTAAATTAATAATAATTCATCGTTTTGCAGGCTTTCTGAGAAGAAGAACCTTCACCTTCTTACACCTTGATGTTAATTACAATATAATTGCAAGTGGAATCAATGGGTTGTTTATATAAGGAATTTTCACTCCAAGAATAATTTACTGGAAATTGAATAAAATACCCATTAAGGAAGATACAAGAAGGACAAAAAGGTTGTGAAACGTATGAATAGATTTGGTAACATCGCATTTGGTTGAAAATGAAAGCTATGAAATCGGTTTTAGGGGGCTGTGGAGCCGAAAATTAAAACAAGGAGTCGGTGAAAAGATGTTTTCGCATCGTTACCATGCTGATGACGTGGATGTTTGCACAGCAGAAAATCATATCGCGAAAATTTCCAGTTGCGTTAACATCGAACATTTCGACACCAGCCTGAAACCCTCACCCAACCATATTGGGCCAAGAACAACAGCCGCTGCTCTCTCTACGGCTTCTTCAACCCTTTCGGCAACGCGGATTTCGGCAGTACCGCATGTAAATTCGCAGTAGTTGAATGGATGAGAAGACCGCATCTGGGCCCCTTCGTCAGCGACCAGCGCTGCTCCTTACGCACCCCGAGGAGCAGCAAGACCAAGGGCACGTTCGCCTTTGGTAGTACCAGCATATGCACCGGGCCAGCAGCGCCGAGTCGGCGGCAGCCTCGGAGCCGGACGACGACAAGCAGAGCGCACGCCGCGTGGTGATCGCCAATCTGGTTGGTTTTGGCATTATCGTCGTGGTGATACGCATCCTACCCTGCCTCATTGCGCTCTAATTGATATTCCTGGTGCGCACCCAGCCGTGGACTGAGCTGGGCAATGTGGTCAAAAGTTAAGCAGAGAAGTCCGAGAGTACTGGGGCCGTCGTCCCGGTCCCCCCGTGTTGTGGTTGTCTTTTGTGTAAGTTATGTGACTGTTTTGTGATTGTCATGTGAAAGTCTCGTTACGTCTCGTACTCGTTGTGTGGCGTCCGGTGATCGTCTATGGTAATCGGAAAAAATTAAATGATAGCAAACCAAGTTTATTTCAAAGATTCATGCATAATTCTAAGCAGTAGAAACAAAACACTCCCGTAGATGGTGCTGGAGATTGGTTAAAGTTTGCTTCGCGCAATGGGCGCTACCCCTGCGAGACACCTCGTTGGCGCTCCAAAGCTGCAATTCAAAGTGGAAAACGCCGTTGGATTGCTGCTGGCACATGGTCAGCTCGCTGGCGAAGATATGGTGTGAAAGAAGAGAGCAGCACAGATCGCATCATGAACGACCAAAAAAATTATACTTCTCATCCATGTAATTAAGTCGAGCAATTATTGATTCTCAGCAAAATTTGTCGTAAATACATTCCCATTTCATCGTCACCAACAAATATGTTTTTTATTTTGTGATTTGAAATGTCTACAATGAAATTTATTGATAGTAGATTGACAATATTTTGTCATGTAAATGTATCATAAAATGGCCGATATATAATCTTAAGGATACATGGATATATCAGTCCTATTAGAACTCTTCAGGTTTGAGGATACATTAAAAGAATAGTCCCATTAGGGCTCCAATTGCATTCCAGAAAACATCAACGTTTCTGAAAGCGAAACTTAATTTCAAAAAAGCGTTTATTGGCGCCATTTTGGTTTGACAATTTCAAGACAAGGTCATAAGGTCATTTGTGATGATGATTTTAGAGGTTAAGAAGATAATTAGAATAATTAAACTAAAATGTATAGTTTGTGCAGGATGTGGACGTGGATTTCCAATTGATTCCCAACAGGATTGTTCAGTGTATCTTCATTTCGTTACCTGTTAACTCGTGGAAACATTCACAAAGATTGCATTTTTCTACAACTTCTGGTAAGTGATTCAATCAATGTTTAACAATTTATTAACGTTGTTCTATTGCAGTTGTAGGATATCATGATTATGATCAACATTTTCATTAGGACAAAGTATCCAATAGAAGTGAAATGGGACTTGGATTTTGTGACTCAAAGGCATCAAGAATTGCAATACAGAGATACAGAGATGCTGCAAGATTTGGAATGAACAATTGGACCTTCACTTCACATAGGACTAAAGGATTGCTTTGTTGGTAAATTAACAATTTCTCCATTTCTACTAAATACTCAATTCAATGTCATGAATTCTGTAATTATCATTCATCAGTAGAGGCATTCATCTACTAATTACAAATTCAGATATTGATGAGATGAGACATCAAAATGATTCACTGTAGAGGTAAATTTATAAATAACCATCCAGTGACCTTAACATTTTGAAACTATTAAATATTTCCTTACTACTTATTCACATCAGCTCTAACTACATATCTTGTTATAAAATCTAAAAATTGTGAAGACATTCGTTTTATATCCACGTTAATTTTGCGATATAAGATCTAATTAGTCCTCATTTTACGCTAATTTATGATTTCAATTCAAGACAATTTTGCAATGGTCATGATTTTAATGTTAATATCTGGCACTTCCGTTCTGATTAATCCGCTTAAACTTGTTCTCGTTGATGTTGAATTTTACTAATTATCTTTTTCAATTTCATTCATAAATTTTGCTCATTTCTTTTACCAATTAATTATTTTTTGTGTCTTCCAAGTCGTGACTTAATTTGTAAGTTATAGGCATATTTTGTTGCTAATTTGTGCTTGCAAAAACATAAACGTTTCAATTTTTAATTATCAAAATTAACTTTCAACTTTAAAAATATGTTCAGGATTTCAAATATTGTTAATTAGAAATTAATTGATCTTTTAAACTTTAGGTCTTCGATTTCTCATACTACAAGAATATGGAATCGTTTTTGGAACATCCTTTTAGGACTACACATAAGAAACTACTCAACAAAATAATCGAAATGGAAAATTGATCTGCCTAGAAGAATATCAAAAGGACATTTGGATTAAGGATTGGTACTTTGCTTGTTTATTGGTGAGTGAATATCATTAAATTTTAAACAAGAAACAGTTATTTCAATCATCTTAATAACACGATACTTTTTAGATGCTGCTGGAATCTCAGAGACGCTGCAAGATGAGTGTATTTATACGCTATTCGAGTAAATTGCCAGCTTGTTAGAAGGCGCTTATCTGGGCAAATCGCAATTGTAAATTGCATATCGCTATAGCAACAATTTTGCGCACAAACAATGCGCGCACTATGAAGAAATACGAAGATGCTTGGATTTTGCTGGCTTCTCCCTTTTTCGCATTTTGCTGCTCTTCACTCTTGCTCTTGTTGCTTGAGACATCATCACCATTCTTATCGCTTTTGCATTGTCTGAGAAGCTGTCTTGTGCAATTTATTAGTCGAGAACAATAGCCCGCAATGACATAGACTTTGTTCAACCTTCCCAGAAGATGCTATTGGAGTTTTCTACAAGAAAATTCCCAATTGAAACTTAATACGCGAATCGAATTCCTCAAGGAACATCTTTAAACTGTAATTCTAGGCAGCTGAAGGCAATTTGTCGATTGGATGCGAATCGACTGGACGCCAATTGATTCGAAAAGGTTACAGCTAGACGTGGACTGACTGGAAAAAGTCAATACGTGCACGCATGGAAGCGAATTAAATAAACTGGTAGATGATGATGATGATGGTGGCGATCACGGCTGCGTATGAGTAGGTTAACTCGGGCCGAAAGCGCCTTCAGCTATCAGCACCGCTATTTTCTCGACTGCTGGATGTGCCCACACATAGAAAATGTAAATCCTCGTCGTCGCCATCGCCGAAGAGCAAGTACGGTTATTCGGGCGATGCGCGTGGTGCTCACAAATATGTGAGTGTGATAACTGATAGATGTGTGGTACGGCATGCTGCAAGAAGGCCTTCAAGGTCTTCCGTGGATGGTGAGCATGTTACTTACTTGGCCGACCTATCAAGCGAACAAGTGCGCTTTTTTCTCTTCGCGGTTGAACGCACGAATCGTGCGCACGAATAAGGCGAAAGGTGAAGATGCAAGAAGCAAGAAGCCTGACAACGCATGAAATGCAATAAAACCCATTCACATGCGAATGGAAAACGACCATTTCTTCGTTTGATGGTACGCATCTCCCAGAAATTAACAACATTTACAATGAAACATCATAAAACAACATCAGACAAAACACAATCATTAGATTAATTTAAACGACATTTTCGAAATTTTTGAGATAATCTGTTTGGAACAAAACTTTTCACTGTTCAATTATGGAACTACGGAAATTAACGGGAAAAACAAATTATAATCGATGCTATCGAACATCATAGTCATTAACATCAATGCAAATACAATTTATGAACCATTTCCGTATAAGACACTAACTCATCAACATTCCAAACTGCTTCACTCGTCTTTATATGCAGCAAAATCAGTGATTTAGTTGGCAAATCAATTAAATGTAAATGCACCGTTAGTTACGTTCCAAATCGATTAAAATTGAAGTAATAGTTACAAATAGCTGTCTGATACATTCAAGTTCAAGTTGTATTCCATTCTAGAACCGCCAAATTCGACGTTATAATTTTATTAGTGTTATTATAGTTTTTTCTTTCGTTTTCTTGCGGTCAGACATTTAATGAGTATGAGCAATGAGGAAACGAGCATTGAGCTCACTCGTTCGTTTATTTAGTAATGGTGTGTTTAACGCACCAATGATAATTAATAATAATTTATTGAACGCGTTCATTGGCAGCTATCTCGCACCAAGAACTTTAAACCGTTACAAAGTATTTTTCCAGATTGTTTTCTAGATCGGAAATTGTATTCTTAAATGCTGTTATTAATACGTTTTAAACTTTTCCTAATTTTTGTCTTTCTTTTAGGTATTTCATTAAAGAGACTATAAAGTTGCCACAGTGAAATTTGTAATGGTCATTGATGTAGCAACAATTCTGAAATTAAATGGGCGCATCAAGAACGAAGAGCAAGCCTTCAAAACATGGGAGTGATGGGAAAATTCGACATCACGAATCCACAGCAGCAGCACAAAAATCATGCACAATATATAATTATCTAAGAGCAGAGCAAACCAAGAAGAGAGTGAAGATGAAACGTGAAGATGTTGTAAAGTTTAAGGCGAAACCATTTGCCTTCGATTCGGTGCTTGGTATTTATTTATTTTCGGTTTTTTGTTGTTGTTTCTTGCTCATGTTTCTGGGTGTGCTGAGTGCTCGTTCTAATAACAATGTTTCTAATGAGCACGATTCGAATATGAGGGAGCAGTTCGCTTTATAATTTGTTAAATGTCATCATTATTTATATATGAGTCGACCGAGACTGAATGATAATTTACAACAACAGAAAACAGAAATACATTTATTCTTTTACGGATGATTTTTTGAAACTTATTGTTTATTGTTGAAGAAATTGTTGCCTCATCAATAGACACGTCTTCATATAATTGATCGTAATGTTCACAAGTTTCACAAGATAATCCACCGCGAATGAACGTAAAATGTCACGTTGTGGTTACAATATAATAAAAGTTTTATAATTAATAATTATCATGGCATAATATGAGTGAACGAATCGAGCAAGAGTTTCCTCAGCACATAAAGCAAAAAATAAGGTTTACTCTTTGTATTTACAAAATGTTTTGTAATAATATTTAATTGTCCAAGAAATTGTTAACTCACATTAATTTAAAGTTCTTGAATTGAATGATTTAATTGCATTTTTCGCTGTCTGTTTGTGGATAGTTGGAAATGATAAAGTGAAATTTAATTTTTTTATAAATAATTAGACAATTTCCATTCGTTGGATAAGCTTTCTATATTTGTACACGTGACAACTTTCTTCGAAGTATTAATTAATTAATGCAATTAAATATGTTCATTCATAAACGAATTGTAAACTGAATAATTTTTGCGCTTTATGTGACAACATGCAAAAATATTTCACATTCCATTGAGTGCACGACTTCTTGACTCGTAGATAATTTATTTATTTTTATTCCTTCGTGGAATGAATTCATAATACATTATTTAACCGGTTTGGATGCTTAAAGCGTGCAAAACGTAATCGCATTTGGTATTTTGCTTGCGGTTTTGCTTTTGGGTTTGGCACCAAAAATATTCTCAAGAATTCCTAACAAATTAACTTTAATTTGCAGAAATTTGCAGAAAATTGTATTCAACTTCAGAGCTACAAGTGAATTTTGATTATTTGGAACCTGCCCAATAAGGATAATCAGGAAATTTGGATTAAGCATCGAAAAATGGCTGCATTTCCAACAATAAAACTGGGAGTTGCTGGCAACAAAATGAGAGGATCATAAAAATCCTTTGGAATTCGCATAAATTTCCAATTTGTTGGTGTCCAAAGTGCTGGCTGGGTCAGAGCCCGTCCTCTTCTTCGAGAGTTTGTCTTGTCACCTCCTTGAAGTTGCTGGCCATCGCAGGTGAACGACCTGCAGGCCAACCCAACGCGAATCTCATTGATGCTGGCCGATGGTCAACCATTCAGTTCGGCCGAAACCAAATACGAAGGGAAAGCGGGACAGGACGCGAAATTACAAACGGCTGTAAATCGATGCCAATTGCCGGTCAAAATTACGAAAATAATTCGTTATATGACTTCCTGCATATGATTTATCCAAGTTTATACCTTACTGGTTTCATAATTTTAGTTTGTAATCTAATTGAGAACGCAAAACTTCATAAAAGTAGTAAAAAAAGATAATTATCCTTGCTCTAAGTAAATTGGGTTGCCTATAATGAAAGTCCAGGAATATGTTTAAAAGTTGTTCCAGTAACACAATTTCCGTTTCCTGATGCAGGTTATCATTAAAAAGTAACTAATATTCATTTACAAGTGCAAATAAGCAAGAAAACAGGAGAATTATGTGACAATGATGGTGCATCTAATAAGAGGGAAAAATTTCAAGGAAAATTGCAATAAAAGAGAAGCGTACAATTCATTTTTATTGCATGTAATTAGCAAATGCTTAAACACACACTTTTCGTTTTACCTCGAGGATCATGCGAGCTTTTCACTCGATTGTCATGCAAATACTCGAAGCAGAAACAACGAAATGGCGTGCACACATCGTTGGCCATAGTGACTTACTGACTGACTTAAGTGACTCGCTAAAGTAAGTTAGAAGAAATTTATTGGACGGCTTTGTAAATTGAAGCGATGATATTCAACTTTTCTTTCTTCTAACGCCAACAAAAACACGATTGCTGTCATGGTTGAGGTTGCACATAAGCTAAGAAATAAATAACTCAATTGATTGATGAATGAAAGGTCGTGGAAAGGCAGAAAGCAGATGGCTTTCTGAATAAAGGCCGGAAGTCATGTAAGAGTGTCCAGGAAGTGAACGAAATTGAAATGGGAATGTGAAAATTCAAATAATACAAGGATCTAGTCGTGGTGAGTTGATTGGGTTGCCTACTAAAATCAGGATAAAATTACATAGAAAGAAGGAAAAAGTTTAAAACGATGAACTGAAGTTGAAATGGTTTTTAAGTGCTAATTAACACTTCATGTGAACCAGTGGTAATCTTCACACATCAGCAACTAAAGAAATAAGAAGTTGATGATGAAATTAAATTGGTTCTCGAATCTGGTTCAAACTAATGTTATAATAACGGTTTCACATACGTCTTACTAACACACAGACATTTAGTTGGAAAGATTTCATTAACAAATCGTAAATTGTTTATATTTATAATGAGTGCTTCTCCATTTCCATTTTGCTTCTTCTTCATGTTATGTTAATGCATTGAATTACATTTAAAAGTTGTAATTAACTTATAATATTTCATCATGTACTTTAAGGATCAAACAGATGTCAAAATAATTTCGAAAATTGAATCAACTCAGAAAAACATCACCATTAAAAAAACCTATTTGATAATCAACAAATTCCTTACATAATTTTATAAATTCTTTGAGCTTGACATAAAAATATCCAATGAATTCAAGTACAAATCACTTGTCGATCGTTATTAATAGTTTATCAAAAACCTGTTACAAACTTCGATTAGCTAAATCATTAACTTGATTTGCCTATTAAAGTCGATAAAATTATTCAACGATTTGGCAGGTGCCATTCTAATTTATCAAATAGTTTACACGCAATGGACGTAAATAAATTAATTATGAACTTACCATTCAACTGTTACCAAAATAGTTTTTTTTGTATAAGTCTCACGATTCAAAAAGACTGGAATTCCAAACAAATGTCCTTGAAAGAAGTGACAATGTCACAAGATCTAGTTCTTATATTTCAACTTATGAAACAGGAAGTGATAATATTCAAGGCAACTTTTTCCAACAAGTGATAAAATTGTATTAATAATTTAAACATTAGTTGCTCCATTTAATTTTGCAATGTTGGCATTTAATCAGGATAAAATGTATGATATTTTGACATTTTAAGATAGCTATCTGGAAAAACAATAGGAAAAAGTTAAAAATCATTGATGTTATATAGATTTTAAGATGTTTTCAATATAAATTTTGTTTCTGGGTTTGGTATTGGAATGGAATGTAATGGAATTGAAGGAATGACCAATGAACAGTTATCCAACAGTCTTCATTGAGATGAAGATTCGTTTCTTTAGTGGGTAGAATATTTATGTTCTTATCTTTATCGAGTCGTGTCTCATAAACTTTAAGACTAAAGTCAATAAAATGTTGCTTGAATTTTATTTAACGTTATTCAAACATGTCAATTTTTTTGAAAGCTCAAAAAATGATCCTTATTACAAGTGATAAGCTTTAAAAGTAACTAAACTATTTATTTATAAAGATGTAAAGAGTAATAATTATTAATGACAATAAAGAAAGAATAACAAGCTGGCAAAAAAATTATGCTCATAAAACATTTCCTTGTAAGTTTTGAAAAGTTTTTAAGGTGATCCAATTGTTCATGGTTCAAGATATCAGAAAATTGTATAATTGCAAAATTGTAATATTGCACAAATTGTTATATGTATTTTAAATGTACTTTCCTCAGAAGTTTGTTATATAACAAGTAAATCATAAACATAGAGCACAGAATTAATATAAACAAAGAAATTAACATAAAACCACAAATTATAGAGCTGTGATTTTTTGTTTTAAACTTAAAAAACTTGTTAAAAAACTTGTTGTTTTTCTGCGATTTCCTATTTGGTTTCTTCGTCATGTTCTCTAGAAATACTTTAACATTTTTGATATCTTCATTGACATTATACGACTAATAATTTTCAACTTAAAAATTTCATTTGTACGACCATATTATTGAACCAAGCAGAGAAAAGAAAACATGTAGTAAGTAAGTGAAGAACACACGTTTCAACTTGAAGAGGATGTGAAGACATCGAGATGCGTTGATGCTTTTGTGGAGAAAGCAGAAGATGCTTTCAATCTCCATTTCGCAGTGCGTCGAACACAACGATTGGATTCGAAATGAATAGAAATTCTTGCGGACGATAACGTTCGTATAATGGATTATACAAGAAATACCAGCCGATTAAAGTTTCCAACTTAATCATCCTGCGTTATTTATGCTTCAGTTTCTTCCCGGTTCTTTTGAATTCCTGCCGACTTATTAAACGTCATCAATTGATGTCAAAGAGGAAACTTTCAAACTCATCTTAATCCCAGCCAAAAATGGTGAAATTTCATTTTCATAGTTCCAAAAAATTCCAATATTGATTACCGTATAATTTTTGTGCCTTAGGCATAAAATTGATCTTCACGTGTGAGTAGCTCAGCAAATTAGTTCCTCATCTTTTAATCATTGAGTATCACGTATAATTCTTGAGTAGATGCATTTCTCTTGAGGCATTTTTCTTATCGGACTTCTTCAGAGAGTACCGTCCATAATTTCTCGCACGTACATGCATAAATTTACCGCATTAAGAACGAAGTTAGAATGTGTTGCGTAAACTGCACTTTTCTTTGTATTTTTTCACGCATTCATTTCCTTGGTTTCCTCTATAATGCTAATTTCTAACGTTTTCATCTTTGTTGCGCAATCAAACGCATGAGATTATTTATGCGTTTGCATGTGGTATTTCCTATGCATCAAGAATAAATAAGATGTTACGATAAGTCCTGTTATTATTGCAACAAATTGCTGATTTATTCTTATGCATAATGCATTGAAAGTCGTTTTCCGCTGTGCCTAGATGAAAATTGAGTACCTAAAAATGTAAAATTTTCGCTTTTTTTCGCGTCTTTAACTGCGTATAACTTTTGAACAATTGGACCCATAAAACTGAACTTATAACCAAATTGTAGGTCTCGATGAGTACTTTCCAAAAATGTATGGGTTCATGCCATTTTGGCCATGGGAAGTCCAGAAATCGCGTTCGAAGAAAAAAATTGAAAAAAAAGTTTGTAGCGATAAAAACGATATGAAATTCTTAAAATCGCTCGAGTTTTCAAAAATTTTCATA
>JARJDZ010004562.1:0-19952 GCA_030264555.1 Aleochara sp. GC000083 | reverse complement strand
AGGGCAGAAATCGCGTTCGAAGAAAAAAATTGAAAAAAAAGTTTGTAGCGATAAAAACGATATGAAATTCTTAAAATCACTCGAGTTTGCAAAAATTTTCATATCTCTGAAACTAATGAACCGATTTGGATGATTCAAAGGGCATTTACCATATTTTGACGAAAAAATAACATTGGTCATGGTCCCGAATCTGTTTGTGATTCAGAAATACCCGAACTTGCTAAATGAGGTGCCAAAAATGCAGTGCATTCATTTATATTAACGTTATATTTTGTTCGTCATTTTTTCTGTTAGGGATTTTGGTCCTGTAAAGCCAACACCTTGGCCAAAGCGTATTACACCTAACTTCACATTACGAGCGCAAATTGAGCCTCATTCTCGTTACCTTTTACTATAATACGCTTGATAAGAGATTCCTCCTGTAAGCTGAGACATTACTTGCTGTGCGTTCCTTCCTGCCGCCTACGAATCCCACGTATGAGGGCCTCTTTAATCTAACAGGTCGTTTCTGGATGAGTGGGTGCCCTTCATCCCCTTCGTCCCCATTGAGTGCGAAGCGCATATAACGGTGTCGTTTTGTGATACGAACGCAGAAGCCCCCAAAGGCAAAACATAATTAGCCTTAATAAACGATGCGCTCATGTTCACATGGATGCATCCAGCAGTTTCTCCAGGCTTTGATTCGACAATTGCATTGCGGAACAGGAAAATTAAGAGTTTTTCACTTGACGGCCCTTAACGAAGGACAATGTCAAGAAAAACTCCCCCAAAAGCTTTCATTATGTGAACCTTTCAGCAAAATACTTGATTATCCTTTTTGTAAAATTTGTAGTGCGCCCTCTACAGAGAAAATTATAAACCAACGAAAAACTGCAAGGATTACGTCTTGCATTACGAAATATCAATAAATGTTTGGAAATCTGCCAGCACATTTTGCGAACGACTGCTGATGCTAAGTGAGTCTGAGTGCATACGAGGGAAAAGCGTCGAGAAAAACGTGAAAATTGTCCAGCTCGTGCTTCCTTCTTATCGCCCAATCTCGCTCTGATTATGATTACCTCGAAATCCTTATGTCGGCACTGTCTGGTGTCTGGTGCATTAATAGACCGTTCAAGTTCTTTGCGAATTATGCCTTTCAAGTCTCCGACGCCGGGAAAAACTCCGGGAAAGCGGGGGAAAATGGGAGGAGCGCAATGAAAAATGCGCCATTGCAGAGAGACAAAAACGTCGCCAGAGAGGCAAATGCGAATAAAAATGCGAAAATTACTTCGAGCGGATAGAGTGCTGGTGGGAAAAGCGAGAAAACCATATTTTATGCGCGAAACCAAAATAAAAACAACTCTGCACACGGTGCAAAACTAAACAAAGGCGAAAAGGGCTGAAAAGGCGCACAAAACACTGCCGTTTGGCGTTTGGCTTGCAGCCGACACTGAAATGCTTCAGTTTGCGTACGGCTCGTTGAAGCTGCGAGTGTTAAAGTTAAATTTACGCTGGCAAGTTGGAAATATTAAAAATTAAAGCGTTTCTAAAAGGTGCACTTGCACGCCCGTTTGAAGGATACGTTATGGCTACGTCTGCGTAAAGTGCATTCGCCGCCATAAATTCTTTTTCAAGTGGTTTATTGCCCAAAAAGGAATTTCCATCATTTTCATGAAATATTTTATTGAAATTGTAAATTTGAATTTCAAACTAATTTCTTATTGGGGTGCCAGAGGGCGCTTTGAAATTATCAGGTTAGAACCCCTATATAGAGAGAGTTCCACAATTGTTTGAAGATATTTTATAGTATTATTCAATATAGCATTTTAATTAAAGAGTTTCATTCGGGGAACGAAATTTACTATAAATACAAGTAAAACTAAGTAATTAATTTATTTTATTATTTTTTTCTATTCGGGAACAGCGCCCCTATGTTTAAAATAATAAACTAACAAATTTCAAGATGAACATAACCTACAAATTTTGCGCGCTGAAATCTAAGTTTTGTGATATCGTGCGATCATTAGTTTGGTGCTAATAGTGATAATTAATACTATTTCCACGTGAATACTTCCGTGTGAAGCCTTGAGTATTTCATTCTTACTTGTTTTAGCATAAGATGAAATGGGAAATTGAGGAATCGTAAATTGAAATGTCAATCGAAACGTTTCAATTCAACAGAACTCACTCATATATTATTCGCTAGAATTCGCATTTCCCATGACAGTTGCAAAGCAATTTGTCTTGGAATGTTTGCGAAGCAGCTCCCTTGTTCGCGTGGCTTGTGTTTTCCTCTGCGAATCTTAATACTCCCGGAATCGTTGTCCCGCATAAGGGCAACAAGACCCAACAGGAAAAGAACATTGGGACGAATCACATCATTCACTCATTTCCACCGTGTAGCCAGCATCTCATTCGTTGTCTTTTTGCGTGCTTACAGAATGGAACAACATGTCGGGGCACGACAGGGTAAAACGACAGCTTTCCGTCTCGTCGGACAGCAAGCTGCTGGATGAGGACATTCGAGAGGAGCAGCGCGTTATTCTGCGGCCGAAGAAGCCTCCCAGACCCAAGTCGGAGGTGCTCCTCAATCAGGGCTCGGACCATCGTCGAATGAAGCGGTTCTCTGCGTTTGGCGTAAGTTCTTCCTCATATTTTCCACAAAAAAATCCCATTAAATAACCACCCAGTTTAAGCGAATGCTGCCACTTTGTCGGGCTTTTAACGAGATGAAATTGAGGGAATTAAACTTGGAGTGGAGTCTGGTTGCTAAACTCATTAACAAGTAGGGTGCGGTGTCATCACTTCGCTTAATTAATAAATAACCCAGTTTCGTTTTCAATTTCAAACGGAAAACATGATGAGTTGCGAGAAAATTGCGTCTGCAGTGATGAAGCAGCCTTCAGCAGAATTTGCAAATTCCAGGCTACAATACAAAGTGCAGATATCATTTTGCACTTTATTAAAATTCCCCGCATTCTTCGGTGCAAGTTTCTCGTTAATTTGAAGTTCTTGGAATGAAATTTCCATAATTTTTCCAACTATTTCTACCCTTTTTGTAAATTAATTTACGTAATTGTGTCGTTGGGCAAAACAGGCACGTATTTTTTGTATAATACGGGTAGAAAATTAAAGAAATTGCCTGTGTCCGAATATCCTAATCACCACTACACGTGGTGATTCTTGGCGAGGGCTATCATCAAATTTAAAATGCGCCCGTGCTCCCAGAATATCACCGGCACGTGACTTCAATTGCGAATGCCTCTAGAACCAGCCATGAAGAAAAAACAGCGTACTTAGAATTGGGAGAATTGAGAAAAGAACGCAGCTACGAGTCATTCGCTTTGAATGTTTATGGCTTCCTTTTCTTCCTCTGTTGCTTCTCCGTTGCCACCTTCATCTGCTACGTGTAGCGCGTAATCGTTAGGAAGTCCCGCAAATAAAGAAATATTGCTTGTATTGGGAAATCATTAAATTGGGAAACAGCAGGAACAAACTCCAGGCAAAACAACATGAAAGCTTGTTTCCTTTCCTCATTAATATACTCACATTAATTGACTATATTATTTACACATGTACAATTTATTACAAATTTATCTAATTTGATTTTTTTGCAGGGCGATTCACCATTTGGCAAATCCGAGGCGTACATTAAGTTAGAACAATTAGGCGAGGGGTCGTATGCAACTGTTTATAAGGGTTTTAGCAAGTGAGTTACAAGACTTTGTCTTCCACAAGAATTAGACTGATTCTTTCTCGTTGTTTTAGTTTAAAAAATCAAGTAGTCGCACTGAAAGAAATCCGGCTGCAGGAAGAGGAGGGTGCTCCTTTTACGGCCATTCGGGAGGCATCCCTTCTCAAAGAACTGAAGCACGCGAACATTGTCACTTTACATGACATTGTGCACACGCGTGAAACGCTTACGTTTGTCTTTGAATTTGTTGTAAGTATCAACTCCTATCGCTACTATTGATATGCATATTGATTGCTAATTCTTGCGATTTTCGATCTGCAGCACACAGACTTATCACAGTACCTGGAGCGACATAGCGGCGGCCTGGATCCGCGCAATGTCCAACTGTTCCTTTTCCAATTACTGCGGGGACTGTCTTACTGCCACGCGCGCCGCGTCCTCCATCGCGACGTGAAACCGCAGAACCTGCTCATCAGCGAAATCGGCGAGCTGAAGCTCGCTGATTTCGGTCTTGCCCGCGCCAAATCCGTGCCCAGCCATACGTACTCCAACGAGGTGGTGACGCTCTGGTACCGACCACCGGACGTCCTCCTCGGCAGCACCGAGTACTCTACGTCCCTGGACATGTGGGGCGTTGGCTGCATCTTCGTCGAGATGATCACTGGAATGGCGATCTTTCCCGGCGTTCGTGATACGTACGACCAGCTTGATAAAATTTTCAAGGTTCGCACACATCCTTTTCAAAGACCCAACTTAATTAGAACAATTAAATTGACTTGTACTCTTATCTAGGTACTTGGTACGCCAACTGACGAAACCTGGGATGGCGTGACGCGATTGCCCGGCTACAAACCACATAAAATAGTGCTATATAGACCTAAGAAATTGGGCATCTACTGGCCACGTCTGCTCGACATTGCGCAGGGACAAACGATGGCCACCTCGCTGCTCCAGTTGAATCCCGAAAATCGGATAGGTGCTGACGAAGCGATGCAGCATCCGTACTTTCAAGGCTTGCCCAAGAAATTGCACGAGCTCCCAGACGGTAAAAAACTTGCTGCCAAATTATTAGAGTCACTCTTTGCTGTTCTCGTACTAATTTTGCTCGTATTTTCTTTCTTGTGTTGTAGATGTGTCAATATTTAGCGTGGAAGGCGTGCGTTTGTATCCAGAGACACTTTTCTGGCACAAAACGCGACCGAAATAGAGTTACGAACGCAACTCAGGAACAAAAATCGTCAAATAAGCGAAGCAAACAAGCAACAAACGAAACAAAGAAAACCGACCCGTAAGCAAGCAATCTGACCACTTGCACACACAATTTGTAAACAACAACCACCCACAAGAAAACATGAAAGAGAACACTGATTGGTAAACGACGAGGACGCCGAAATTGAAGCGTCTTTCCTATAGAGATTTGCGAAAATTTTTAACACCGCTGGTTGTTCTCCACACTATCGCTTTTCCAGTCGGTTCATCTAAGCGACACGACGCAACAAATAATGCACTTTCTCTACTATTGCTAGTACTCGCTCTTGTCGATGCGACCAAACGCATCGCACCACTTTATTTTGTATCTCTGCTAACAAACCGGAGACTACGATGCAATTGGAATGTAAATAAGTGTAACAGATGAAGATAAAATGGAAAACGAACCGAGAACGGCGCTAAACAAGCGTGCTATAAGCTATCAACCATAACGAAAACAACAAACAAATCACTGAATAACTTTCTTGCGCTTATTTAGCGCCTTTGCATTATTATTATTTTAATTTTTTTAATTACCTTTATTGATTAATTATTATAGTTTTTATTTCTATTTGATACGAGTAATCAAGGTCTATTTGTATAATCATTTAGTTTTTGTAATGATTTGTACATAATGCAGCATATTTACAGAAACGATAAGGCGTGTTCATTTGTTGTATGAACAATGAACCAGAAGCTTTTGATTTGGTTCAATTTTTGCGTTTTTTTGTTTGTCGTATAAGTTTCGAATATTTTTGAGCGTATATTCTTTGCAATATTTGCAATAGAAATATTATACCAAAATGCCATCTGTAGCAGCAATGAGAATTTTGAATAATATTCTTTGTTTAACGAAACTGCGAATGAAGCGAACTAAGGAGAAATATGTAAGAGAAAAAAATAGATCCATTCCTTCCATGGTGCTCAATTATAAATATTACGATAAAAGTAAATGAAGATTATGGCAAAGTAAACGTAAATCAATGCGAATGAATAAACTAAGATTAATGAGTATAAGTTACAATGAAGAAATGTGCATAAAAACTATGATTAATTCGTACATTAATTACACTTATGATTAATTATCGACGCAAAACGAACGACGACGTATTTGTTGAGAATCATGTCTCTGGTCACATATTTTGTATTTTACTAAGCGTTAATCGTAGTGAAACGAGCCGAGGAGAATGAATACAATTGTAAAAACGGGCTGTAAACACACTGCAAAATTTCCAAATGGCAATCATTGCCATTTGATGCAGCAAAAGGTGGACTGATGATGGCTGGACTGAGTTTCCAAGCCAATGTAATCTAGTTATTTGTAATAATTTTGCCTTATCTCTTAACGACTATTACTGTTTTCTTATTGGTTTTTTTAAACTGAATGCATATTTAATCCGTAACAATGAGATGAGTTACTTATGCCAATCAACATTATTAATTGATCAATATGTAAAGACCATGATCATTAGTTAATAGCGACATTTTTATTTGAACATATCCTAATTTTCGATGTTAATTGATGTCAAAAGTCTGCAATGTAAAGACCACGCTACAATCTGTGACAATTGCGAAAGATTGGCACGAAAATGTACAAACACTTAACGCCCTCAACCACGATTAGATTTGTGAATACATTTAGCTCTTCCCATCCCCCCAAAAACAAATCGTATGCACTTTTACGAACGATCCGGTTGCGAATTATATGATTCAGTTGTATGTACTCGTAGTAATTGTAAATCGAAAGCAAACGTGTCAATCCTATCTACCGTTAGATCAGCACACCTCTAGGCGCCTTTAGATCGTAAATTGATAGCAACTTACTTCCTTTCCGACCTTGTAACCTCTCGAGGATATAGACCAATGTTTAAAACTATCTTAATGAGCGTAAAATTAACCGTAAACTATAGGAATTCGTACCAGAATTCGTCATGTTATTTGATAGTCAGTTGTGCCAAAACGAACACAAATTTTGGGTGACAATTAGCGCAGAAATAGCGGCGTAAAACGTAGATAGCGAGTAAAGAACGCGTCGTGATCGTAGCGCAATTCATCAAGACGTAGCTCATAGTTTACTGGATCAGGGCAAATATTTGAAAAGACTAGAGATGAATTCGTCTGCGACGCACGTGTAATTTTGTTGGTAATTAATTGCGAATTAGCAGCGTTTAATAATGAGCACGTCCTGAGGTAGTTTTATGAGCCGATTCAGTAGCCATTTGGAAATTTATAGCTTTAACTTGTAAGCTAAGCACTGTAAAATCATACACTGACACCAACATTTTGATTCAATCTATTGTTCTGCTAACACAAACATTTTCGTGTTTTTGCCTTATTTTCGCAACAACAGCAATTTTTTAAACGACTACATACAACTACAATTGTAATAAAAACTAAAATTGTAACAATAGCAACAAAGCCATGATACTAAATGAGATAATGAGCATTTCTAACTAAATGAATAAACTTAGGCCTAAACGAAACGATAACTAGGATGTAAAAGGTGAAATTGAAATATTGTAGAGCACGGTACGATCATCGGTTTGTATTTCATAAATCAATCAATCATAAACAAGCTCGATTATAGATAAATTGTTATTAAAAACATGCATTTAATCGACTTTGGAGCAACTCATAAATTCATTGGTAGAGAAACGCACCGTAGATAGACGCAAAAACAACGTAGTCGAACATTTTCTCGGTAGAAAATCCATTTCGTGACATTATAAACATTGTAAACAAATATGGGAAACACCACGAAATCATTCAATTAGTGTATTTACACGTTTGCGACGCGCAAATCACAATCAACATCAATCAAATTACAATTAGAGACAACATTACTGAGTAAGCATAGGAAATACATAGGCGAAATTAGTAGCGAATTTTAAGGCAAGAAACAAACAAAAAGAAGCAAAAAAAAACATTGAACATTTTTCACATATGGAATTTTAGTCCAAGGCACTAAAAATGGTACGCTGCAATTTGCACCCCTCCTTATGGTAACGTCCAACTTGCGCTTCTTCATCGAGGCGCAAGCGTCCTGTTCTTATTAACTAATATTAAACGCAATTACAAACTAAATCTACAGAAGTATCGAGCAAGACAAATTCTACAAGTATTTTGCATGTACGGCATCGATGACGCTATATAAACTGATGATATTAGAGTAAACAAGCGAGAAGTTTATTTATAGAGAAATACTTTGCGCGACACATGTTCAAGCACATTTTTCACACGAAAATGCCGTCAAAACTCCCCCCAAAATCGATCTTTGTGCACGCTTTCACCGCCAAATTAATACCGTTTCTTTACGAATCGTTTCGATCATGATCACAGTCATCAAGCATGTGGAAATGTACAATCAAAAGATTCATTTCGACGCGGACGAGTTGGGTGATGATAACGCAATATTTATTGTACATCTTTGCAATATCACTCTATATCCACATCAGTTTCCGGAGAAGCGAACATGAACCAACATAAAAAATCATCATCACATAACATTTTCACTGACAAACTAACGAAAAACTCATCAAACTGTGAACAAATGAATGAAACATGCAATTTTCAGTACGAAAAACTGATGGTCGCTGTGATAAGAGTTGTTATTAACAATTTAATTATTATAATTAAATTACTAACTGCGATTGGTAATTCTAATTCAAATCCAAATAATGAGAATGAGAAATTAACATTTAAAAGGTATATACAATGAGAATAGGTATGTATTTATTAAATATTTAAAGAAATTTTATTGATTCCATTCACTATACTGTGACATAACATTTGTCGAATGTCGAGATAAAAAACGAAATCCAAGAAGGGAAATATTCAACAAGGAAGCAAACAAACCAAGAAGAACGAGTTCAATCATGAAATAAATGAACCACCAAGGAATTAAATTCGTGTACGTATGGATCATTACTGTACCATGTTGCATTGTAAATAGTTATAGTTGTTTATATATGATAATTAAGATAATTATACAAAATTATCGAAAATATTACTAAGTAATAAATGTCTTTGTATAATATCAACTTACTCAGTTGTTTTGCCTTCAATTAAACAAACGTATAGTAGAGTGTTTGCAAATTATTTGATTATACGATATAATTGCATTTAATTTTAATTATTAAGAATTAAAATTCAAAATATTTGAATTTAACGATTTTCACCCATAGAAGAAAACATTGTATGCAACCCGCAAAACAACTGTAGTTATACCAAGCTAGGCAACCAGCATTACTCATGTAACCTTTTAACCTTGAACATCTCCTTTTGTGAAAAATAACTTGTTGCTTGATAATGTTGATAAATTAAGCGTTTTGTTGCAGCAGCAACAAGATATTATTGCTTGGTTCCCATGTAAGTATCGTCGAGTTCATGCATTTCAACCTGTAGATCAAGCATGTGTAATTTTCAGTCGCTTTCAATCCGGTCAAAATTCGCCGTGTCATGTACCGCATCTGCCGGATAACCGTTGGCAAATTAGTGAAGGGACCGAAAAGGTTGCTCGAAAACAATACAAATTCCAGGTGCGTGCACCGACCGCCGCAACGTGCTCAAGGTGGAGGCGAGCGAGCCGAAGAAAGTTTGCCGTCAGCAGCAGCAGCATTGACGCCGACGAAATCGAGCCCATTCATCACGCTGCAACGGTGCCTGAACGTGAGCCGTTGTACGCGTAGTGCTCCCAAAACAAATATACCGTTAGATCAGCCTCCTGCCCCGCTACGTCGCGGGCAGCGCGCGCCCCTCGCCTCGTCGACTCCGCTAGCCGCCGTTCGTCGCCGACTCGAGCAGTCGCGCAGCGTTCACTCGGTTGGTGTGCCAGTGTTTGTAGGACAACAATTGCACGAGCGATTGCAGCCGCAGCAACAGCAGCAGCCACAACGATCGCATTGTGCGTGCAGCCTGACTAGCAACAGGAAAACAGTCGCATCAACAAGCAACAACAGTAGCGGTGCAGCAGCAGCAGCGCGTCAGCCAGTGCGAACGAGAGCAACGGAAAAGCGGAAAATCATGCCCGAGGCGAAGCCCTTCGAGCGCCTGCCGGCAAGCATCACGCCGAAGCACTACAAGCTGTGCATTACACCCGATCTCAAGACGTTCACGTTCCAAGGAGAAGTGCTCATAGATCTCGAGGTAAGTTCCACTCATCGCGCTCGATCGTGGGAAGGTGGACGCTGCGACTCCAGTGGAAAATTACGTCCATCCATCTGGTCGTGAGTTGCATTTTCAATTGTATTGATCCGTGTACCCCATGCCGGCGTTTTCTCACGTTCCGACGTCGATGCTCCATGTCAAAAGTCACATGAGCCCAAAATAACGTCTCCCACACGACAGCTCTCTCTCACTGTTATCTTATCTGGCCCGTTTTCTAGGTGGTGCAAGCAACCGACAAAATCGTATTCAACGCGCTCGACCTCAAGATCGACCATGCAACCATCCAGAATGGCGAGAAACCGATTCTGCACAAGGCGATCAACGTTTCCGTGGAGAACGAAACCGCTGAGATTCAGGTCGCTGAAATGCTCCCTGTTGGAGCTGTTACGTTGCACCTGCAGTTCACCGGTGAAATCAACGACAAGATGAAGGGCCTTTATCGCAGCAAGTACGTGAACGAAGCCGGTGAAGATCACTATGCTGCTGTTACGCAGTTTGAATCGACGGATGCTCGAAGATGCTTTCCCTGCTGGGATGAACCGGCCTGTAAAGCTACGTTCGACATCTCGCTGGTCGTACCCAAGCAGCTGGTAGCTCTCTCGAATATGCCGGTTAAGAAATCAACCCCGCAGGGCGAACTTTTAAGATATGACTTCGAAAGGACCCCAATTATGTCCACATATCTTGTGGCCGCTGTCGTTGGCGAATATGACTATGTCGAGGATAAGTCGGCTGATGGAGTACTCGTCAGAGTGTACACTCCACGAGGGAAGAAAGAACAAGGGCTGTTTGCTCTTGAAGTTGCCACCAAAGTGTTGCCATATTATAAGGAGTATTTTAGTATCGCATATCCTTTGCCTAAGATTGACCTCATTGCAATTGCTGACTTCAGCGCTGGCGCTATGGAAAATTGGGGATTGGTCACCTACAGGCAAGTTTCCTTGTTTTTATTTTTTACAACTTTGCAAATTCATATTTCAAGAGTTGTTTATGCATTCTAAATTAGCCAACTTTCTGAAGTGGTAGGCAACCAAAATAACAGCTTAACATGCGAATATGAACTGAAATTGGCTGCAAAATTGTTATCTATAAACACGTCTATTTTTAGGGAGACTTGTTTACTCGTCGATCCGCAAAACACGTCTGCAGTGCGTAAGCAATGGATTGCCCTCGTCGTTGGCCACGAACTCGCTCATCAATGGTTCGGCAATTTGGTCACCATGGAATGGTGGACGCATCTATGGCTGAACGAAGGCTATGCTTCCTTCGTGGAGTTCCTCTGCGTAAACCACTTGTTCCCCAAGTACGACATTTGGACGCAGTTCGTCACGGATATCTACATCCGCGCTCTGGAGCTCGATTGCTTGCGGAACTCGCATCCGATCGAGGTGCCTGTTGGTCATCCCTCGGAGATCGATGAGATCTTCGACGATATCAGCTACAATAAGGGCGCCTCAGTAATCCGCATGTTGCATCACTACATCGGCGATGACGATTTCCGCAAGGGAATGAATTTGTACCTCACTAAGCATCAGTATCGCAACACGTTTACTGAAGATCTGTGGGCGGCGCTCGAGGAAGCCAGCAAGAAACCTGTTGGCGATGTTATGTCCACCTGGACGAAGCAGATGGGTTTCCCGGTCGTGAAGGTAGCCTGCAAGCCGAATGCGGAGGGCAAAGGTTGCACTTTGACGCTGGAACAGAGCAAATACTGTGCGGATGGGGTGCAGCCCAAAGAGGAGTATTTGTGGATGATTCCGATTTCTGTGTCTACCTCAAAGAACCCTGGTCTTGAAACGGCTAGTACCGTGTTGAAGACGAAGACTGGGGAGATTTTTGTACCTGACGTCGGTCCCAATGATTGGATCAAGGTCAATCCGGGAACCATTGGTTATTATCGAACGCAGTATCCGGCTGAGATGCTAGAACGATTGGTGCCTGCCATTCGAGATCGCAGTTTGCCGCCTCTCGATCGTCTTGGTTTGCTAGATGAGTTGTTTGCCATGGTGCAAGCTGGCCATACAAGCACTGTTGAAGTGCTGAAGTTGATGAGAGCCTTCGAAGCTGAGGATAATTACACTGTTTGGTCGTCGATTAGTAATATTTTGACGAAACTCAATGTTTTGTTGTCGCATACTGATTGTGAGGATGCTTTCAGAAAGGTAATAACTTAATCAAAATTTCTAATGTAAAATTTGCGAGTTAATAATTTAATGTTTATTAATTTCAGTATGAGAGACAATTGTTCTCACAAATATCAAAACGTCTTGGCTGGAATCCATCTCCAGACGAGAGCCACTTAGATACCTTACTTCGTGGTCTGGTTCTGGGTCGTTTGGCCTGGTTAGACGACGAGACAACAATTGCAGAAGCGAAAGATCGCTTTGAGAAACACATTGGAGATGGACCCACGCTACCCGCAGATTTACGCAGCGCCTGCTACAAAGCAGTACTTCGTGCTGGAGGTACAGACACTTACGATACCATGCTGAAGCTCTACAGATCCGCCGACTTGCACGAAGAGAAAGACCGCATCAGTCGGGCACTAGGTGCTAGCAAAGATGTCGCCTTACTCTCCAAAGTTTTGGAATTTGCCATGTCTGTACGTATCTTTGCACATATTCCATTTTGAAAGCCACATTTCTTATGTACTCGCCAATTTCTAGGATGAAGTCAGGTCACAAGACACTGTTTTCGTCATCATGTCGGTAGCAATGACCCGACCCGGACGAGAACTTGCTTGGAAGTTCTTCAAAGACAACTGGAAGGTGCTCATTGATCGCTATCAGGGTGGCTTCTTGCTGGCCCGGCTCGTCAAGTTCACCACCGAGAATTTCGCAAACGAGGAAATTGCCTGCGAGGTGGAGAAGTTCTTTAGCGAGCACAAGTCGCCCGGCACGGAGAGAACCGTGCAGCAAGCCGTTGAGACAATCCGCTTGAATGCTGCATGGCTGGCACGAGATAAGGATGCTATCAGGGCTTATTTAGGTGCGTAGACTTATTTTCGCATTACTATATTTGCCAGTGGGACGTACTGATGTCGGTGCGTCTTTGAAAAGTTACTTTTGGTGCATTTTAAATGGAGAAGTTTTATTGCGAAAATTGTACTTAATAATAATTTTTATTTGTGAATATACGTATTAATTTTTACATCATTTTTGTGGTGATAACGTTGCGTGGAACATTCATAATGGCAATGTGTGTCAAGTGTGCTGCCCATATTAAAGAAAGAATTAATTATGTATACTCTATAAATAGTCGATATGTTGTTATTATTGACTTGAAATAAAATTAAGCAACTTTTTCAGTTGCTGATTTAATAAACAGAAATATAATCGAATGCAATTCCTATAAAATTGCTGTAAAAATTAATACAGTTAATCCGACTATCAATTTATCTTTGAATTGGCGTGCTATTTTTTAATTTCAACGATTTTTTGCAAATTTTATAATTTTCTATAATTGGCGATAACAGCGCCCTCCGTGTTTGATGTGATTTTAATTCTGGTATATCAGTTACCCATCCGCCATCTCAGTTGATCTACTTCATGGAATTCTAGAAATATCTGCAGCGCTTGCGCACTACGCGACACAAGCCATAGACTACAAGCTGCGTCTTTTATAATTAGTCATCAGTATTTGTGTTTGGAATTGTGCATTATTAAATATCGAAACATATTTCTCAATATACACGACACGTATATTCTTTATCAGTGCAAAAAGTTAGTCACGCAAAACGTGCTACGTCGATACGATAATCAGATTTGAGGACAGGCAGCGAAATATGCTCGTTAGGATTGGGGGAACGAAAAGTAAGTATTCAAGCATGCATCTGATGGCTTCAGCTGTTCACAAAAACAGTTCGTGTGTTAAGCCTTGACCTGATTCGTGAACAGCTCCTAATCCTAGTCCTGTGCCCAATTTATATCTGAGGCCCTTAGAGGATACTCTTTAACATGTATGGGTTTCAGTTGCTCCACACTCAAGATGTCGTGCGATGAGCCCGTCGTTGTAGTCGAGGCTTTTGAGAAGCTTGAGCTGGACTCCGATACGACTAAGAAGCCGCCAACGTCGAACGACGTTCCTAGCAATCCTTTCATGCGGCGAAAACGCTCCAAGTCACTGTCCAGCATTAACATCTTCAGTACGTCAGCATGTACATGCAAGCATCACCTGAACAGACTCAAGAACACTACGTCCTTCAAGCGCACGCCGATCAACAAGCGCGTCTTGAAAGAGCCCGTGCTGAAGGTGCTCAGCAAATGTATGAAGTGCAGCAATGCGCGGAAGGCTGCGTTAAACGCGCCTCCGCCCGAGACGGCCGACAATAGTCGCAGCAGTAGCTGCAAAATAAAGTTGTTTGGAGAAGGCGTTGAGGGCGCCGAGAAGGATTTTCGGTCGATCATTGACGGCTGCGAGCAGTTGAGCTTGGCGAACGCCAACGACGGCGTGCAGGACTATTCATTACCTAGTTTTAAGGCAGTTCGAATAACGAAGAGCACCGATAGCAAACCAGAAAAGGCTGAAAGCTCCAAGGTGAACGCCAGCTGCTCACACCAAGCACGAATGTCGCCACCTTGTGATGTTACAATAGATGAACTCGCCAGTTACTTTGAGACTTTTGTACATATTCCAAAAAAGATGAGCTCGATGGCGGAGATGATGTATACATAAATCTCTATTTACTCCTGTACTATACATTAAATATTTAATTGCTATTGGAGATTTCTTCAAGTCGGTAGGTATTAGCCGAGGATCAAATGGGTCGGCACTTTTATGCATACATTGCGCATAACGGTAGAGATTTGACTGTCAAATAGTTTCCTAATTAACATGACCACAACTGAATAATGTGATTGTAAGTTAGTTTGTGGTGGCAATGTGTAAAATTTCTGATGTACTGTTAAATTAAGTCTAGAAAAATTGATTTGCTATAATGCACTACTGAGAGTTAAATTTAAATGAAGGAACGTTTTATTACTCAACATTTCAACATGTTTAATGATGAGAAATCTCTAAAGTTTCAACAAAATTCATTGTTTGATTTTAACATAACAATCTGTTAGTTTCTTTAAAGCTTCTTAGAGATAGTAATAAGAATGCTACAATTAAATATATTAGCAATTATTTAATGATTTATATACAGAAGAAAATGTATAAATATACCATCTAACAAACTGACAGAGATGTTCATGTATATTAAATAGTCATACTATATTATTAGTTCTGTTGTAAATTGTAGTGCACATTGTGTATTTTAGAGAATTGACATTGTTATCAACTATGAAGTTTTTTAAATCTAATATCAATTGTAATTGAGTTGCTAACATTTGTAACGTTTTAGTTTCTTCGATGGCCTGTTAGGCATTCCGATTAAGTTCGCCCTTCACAACTTCAGGGCGGCTGCCTACACCAACGTATTTCCACATAAGAAATAGTACTGTAAGTTCTTGTATATTTACTAGGAATATCAAGTTAATTATTATATCATTATTATCTGTATAAATAGGGGAACATCAACTATTGTTGGATGTTCAAGGAACTAGCACAGACATAATGGAATGGATGGAACCTTTGCCAACTGAAATTAGCCCCTGCTTCTGGTGGTATTATTATCACATTAGGTGAGCAATTGTCTCATTATTAATTATTTTAATACCAATTGTGGTATTATTGCCTGTTTTGAAATAAAATGCATGCAGTCACATACTTTCAAGCACAATTTAATGACTGATTTATGATACTGCTGATATGACTGAGATCATGGAAAGCAAGCATATTATAATGTTTGTCATAATTTTTCTTATTTCAGCATCTTCCATGTTTTCATTGAGTCAGCTTAATAAATATGGAAAACTTGAAGCTGCCAGAGACAGTTGTAAAGCATCTCCAAGCAGTATGGGCTTCTGCAGCAGTCTCTTAAGGTATTGTTTAACAATTTATTTCAATAAATACAATATATTGTTATGTATGTCATAATTTTTCTTTTTTCAGTAACTTCCATGTTTTTGTGGAGTCTACTTGACAATTTGGGAGCTACAAGTTGCCAGGGATGTTTGGAATACATCTCCAAGTAGTATGGGCTTCTGCAGCAGTCTCTTAAGGTATCATTTAACAATTTATTTCATTAAATATAATATGTTATAATGTATGTCAATCGGCTGCAGCTTTATGTGGTATCATATGCACCAGTAATGTAGTTTTTAAATATATTTAGTGTGGGCTCTGTGAAAATTTGTAGCTGTGGTGTCTTTTGTTGTTGTCGCTCTTCTTTTGCTCGTTTCACTTTCCAGAATATTAAATTGAATATCTAATTCTTCCGTCCCATTCTTTTTTTTTCTTTTCACCCTTTCTGGCTTGATTATTTTCTTGGTTATGCTCGTGGTTGGGGGTTAAATAAATCGCGGAGGGAGTAAAGTGGCACTTTACGCCCTGTATATAGTCAGCCCGGCGGATTTTGGTTTTTATGACAACTAAGTGAGTTTCAAACTGCGGGAATAAAGTGACACTTTATTCCCGCATCGATAATCACTTTATACAGTAGTGCTTCGTTAATTGAAAATTCTCCGAGACGTCATTTTCTTTGGTGATTTCAATGTTAACCCACTACCATTTGTGCTGCATGTTTTTATCGTAGCATTGAATCACTTCATTATATTTCTTGTTACAGAACCATCAAGTTGTAGTAGTTTATGTATACAAATAGTGGATATTTGAATATCCCACCGCTGTCCTCGAGTCTTCTCGGGCAACACCGGCACTTCGGCCTTTCAGCGTGAGCTCCCATGGTCGGCACCATAGATGAGATAGTATTCGTTCTATGAATAGAATTCTCGATACTAACGCGACACGAACACCATGTAAGAATAAACCGCGAATCTAAACCCAGAGACAAACTGCTGCTAAACTCTGCTAAACCAAAAGAGTCCATCCTTGACCTACAAAGTATTTTAGATCTCCCACATGTTGGAAGAAACAGGAGATGGATGCAGGTTCCAGTGGGCTTGTATAAATATTCCTGTAAGTGCGATAGGTAAATAAACATCTAATTGTATTTCTTTTGGTAAGTTTTTATTTATTGTTGCAGTTTTCACTACATGTTCCAGGAAATGAAGAAATAATAAAATACTGTAAGGTCCTTTGGCTGGAGCACCTCCAGCAATTATCAAACCATTTTGTAAATAATTTATTTTGGTGTATTCAATATGTAAACACATGTCTTATTATTTTTGTCTTTGCAGATTATGCAAGTATGGCTAGAGTCACCATTGCATGATGGAGGTAAGTTATGCAGTGCATTGCAGAACAATGGATGTGTGGAAAATTATCATGAGATGGTGCAAACTCCAAGTTGCTGTAGTTGGGTAGATCTGGAACAGCAATGAATATCATCACCAAATTGACCATCACAAAGCATTTCCCAAGTGGTATGGGCTTCACCTGCAGTCTCATAAGGTATTGTTTAACAATTTATTTCATTAAATACAATATGTTATAATGTATGTCATAATTTCTGATATTTTAGGATCTTCCATGTCTCCTTGGAGTCTGCTTGAGAGGTATGGAGATCTACAAGCTGCCAGTGATGTGTGGAAAACATTTCCAAGTAGTATGGACTTCTGTAGCAGTCTCCTAAGGTATTGTTTGACAATTTATTACAGTAAATACAACATGTTATAATGTACATCATAATTTTTCGTATTTTAGTATCATCCATGTTTATGTGGAGTCTGCTGCACAAATATGGAGAACTAGAAGCTGCCAGAGATATTTGTAAAGCATCTACAAGTTGTATGGGTTTCTGCAGCAGTCTCTTAAGGTATTGTTTAACAATTTATTTCAATAAATACAATATTTTATAATGTATGACATATTTTTTCTTATTTCAGTATCTTTTATGTTTATGTGGAGTCTGCTTGACAAATATGGAGAACTAGAAGCTCCCAGGGATATTTGGAAAGCATCTACAAGTAGTATGGGTTTCTACAGCAGTCTCTTAAGGTATTATTTAACATTTTATTTCAATAATTACAACAGATTATAATGTATGTCATAATTTTTCTTATATTAGATTCTTCCATGTTTATGTGGAGTCTGCTCTACAAATATGGATATATTTAAGCTACCTGGGATATTTGGAAAGCATCACCAAGTTGTATGGGCTTCTGTAGCAGTCTCTTAAGGTATTGCTTAACAATTTATTTCAATAATTTGTACAGATTATAATGTATGTCATAATTTTTCTTATTTTAGATTCTTCCATGTTTTCATGGAAACTGCTTAACAAATATGGGTAACTGCAAGCTGCCAGGGATATTTGCAAAGCATCTCCAGGTAGTATGGGCTTCTGCAGCAGTCTCTTAAGGTATTATTTTACATTTTATTTCAATAATTACAACAGATTATAATCTATGTCATAATTTTTCTTATTTTAGCTTCTATCATGTTTACATGGAATCTGCTTGTCAAATATGGATTAGTTCAAGCGGTCAGGGATATTTGGAATGCATCTCCAAGTAGTATGGGTTTCTGTGGCAATCTCTTAAGGTATTGTTTAACAATTTATTTCTATAATTGCAACAGATTATAATGTATGTCCTAATTTTTCTTATTTTAGAATCTTCCATGTTTCTGTGGAGTCTACTTGACAAATATGGGTCTTCAAACTGCCAGGGATCTCTGGAAAACATCTCCAAGTAGTTTGGGCGTCTGCGGCAGTCCTTTAAGGTATTGTTTATAAATTTATTTCATTAAATACAATATGTTATAATGTATGTCATGTTTTTTGATATTTTAGGATCTTCCATGCCTTCTTGGAGTCTGCTTGACAGGTATGAAGATCTTCAAGTTGCCAGCGATGTTTGGAAAACATGTTCAAGTAGTATGGGCTTCTGTAGCAGTCTCTTAAGGTATTGTTTAACAATATATTTCAATAATTGTAATAGATTATAATGCATGTCATAAGTTTTCTTATTTTAGAATCTTCCATGTTTTTGTGGAGTCTACTTGACAAATATGGGGCTTCAAGGTGCCAGGGATGTTTCAAACGCATCTCCAAGTAGTATGTGCCTCTGCAGAAGTCTCTTAAGGTATTGTTTGACAATCTATTTCAATAATTGCGACATATTATAATGTATGTCATAATTTTTCTTATTTTAGAATCTTCCATGTTTTTGTGGAGTCTACTTAACAAATATGGGGCATCAAACTGCCAGGGGTTTATGGAAAGCATCTCCAAGTAGTATGGGCTTCTGCAGCAGTCTCTTAAGGTATCGTTTAACAATTTTTTTCATTAAATATAATATGTTATAATGTATGTCAATCGGCTGCAGCTTTATGTGGTATCATATACACCAGTAATGTAGCGTTTAAATATAATTGGTGTGGACTTTTGAAAACTTGTAGCTGTGGTGTCTTCTGTTGTAGCTTTTCTTTTGCACGTTTCACTTTCCTGAATATTAAATTAAATATCTAATTCTTCCGTCCCATTCTTTTTTTCGTTTTAACCTTTCTGGTTGATTATTTTCTTGGTTATGTTCGTGGTTGGGGGTTATATTAATCGTGGCGGGAGTAAAGTGCTACTTTACTCCCTCTGTATAGTCGGCCCGATGGATTTTGGTTTTTATGACATTTAGCAGAGTTTCAAACCGCGGGAATAAAGTAGCACTTTATTCCCGCATCGATAATCACATTATACAGTAGTACCTCGTTAATTGAAGATTGTCAGAGGCGCCATTTTCTCTGGAAATTTCAATGTTAACCCACTACCATTTGTGCTGCATGTTTTCATCGTAGTATCGAACGCTATCACATATCAGACAAACTCTGACTCTGACCAGAGACAATCTGCTCTGAATCATGTTTC
>JARJDZ010004560.1:0-50349 GCA_030264555.1 Aleochara sp. GC000083 | reverse complement strand
GTCTGCACGCAGACTGTGCCTCTTTCCCCATTTTCGTAGCCATCAACCCGCGAGCGGTGGCGCCCTCGATTGATGGTGGGGGCTGTGGCTATTTTTGGAACTACTTTTCGGACTTAGAGTATTTTTCAATTTTTATTCTTGTGCCCCGTTGGACTTAGAATATTTTTCCAGCTACGAATATTTACGAGGCCGACCGAACTTTTAAATTCTTTTTGAAAAGTTTTTTCCGGCGCTGGGATTCGAACCCAGAACTTTAGGTTGAGAAGCAGCCAACTTCTCCGCTCGACCACCGAGCTGTTCTAACAATGTTAGTTTAAAACTTCTATAAATGTTTACTTTTTTTCCACGAAATTCGAAGTTATTGATACGATAATTTCACTTGGTCTATTTATATTGTTGGCACACAGGAATAAGTAGGATGTATATGGTCATATGATAAATAGCAACAAATAAATTAGGTGGATTTATATATCATCAGCCATTCTTTCATAAATAATTAATAAGTCTATATTATAGGTATGCGTTATATAATTTATAATATGTATATCTAGAGATTAGATATTTACAAAAATTGTTTCGTTTTGAGTTCGGCACTAATTTGCAGCTAAAATATTTGAAGACGAGAAAAAACGGATCCTGATTATTTGCACAATTAAGGTACTATTTGGATAAGGTGAGATTCACATTATTTATCAATTAATATTATTTACTATTACTTTTGGTAGAAAAACATTAGCTGCAACTAGGACGAACTATTGTTTTCACGTTCGCTTTGTTTTTCAATAAAACACTATGAACACATTTATATTACCACTGATTGAAATCGTGGAAATAGGCCCCGGCAAATCGAACTAAATGAATAATTGTTTTATTAGTGTTATGTTTATGTCGTGTGAAGGAGCAAGTTCATTCCGATATGCGTTAGAAACAAATAATGAACGAAATCGAAAATTTCGCTTGTTTGCATAAATCCCATATCAGTTGAGTGAAATATTTACCCTTTAACTAGGAGTAATTTGCCTATAAAATACGATATTCTTAGATTTTTAATACATAATAAACATATCACCATTGTTCTCCTTATTTCCGCAAAGCAAAGCAAATATAGCTTTGCTTACGCTGCTTTTGGATGTTGTTTTTGTCTCAGTTTTTCTTATGTGTACAAAATTATTTACATTTTATCATTTACAATCAATATGTCCTAGTATTCAATTTTTTAGATTATGCAAATTATTTACACTCCTTTGCAGTAAAGCTGTTCTTCATGCATTCGTTAATTTCCAATTTTCGTCTTAAGTAAACACTGTTCTTTATAATCCTATCACTTCTGCTCTTAAATGAGTTTTCATTTGTGTTGCGCTACATCTTTATGTCACACATGGAAAGATCTTTCGATATTTTTTCTTTAAGTGATAAAGTTCAAATGCATGTTTAAAAATATATTTTTTCTCTTTCTGTGATTAGCTAAGGTAGAGACCGCGTCTTAGGCCTTAATTTAGGCACTGGATGTTTTTATACTCTTGTTCATACAAACTAGGTGATAGCAATTAAAAGACTATGAAAATTGAATAAAAAAAATAAGGAACTTTCAAGACAAACCGTTTTGGCATTTATGCATTACATGCGACAAAAGGCATAACGACTTTTAAATGAGAACCAAGAAATCAATTACTTTGAGTTTCCAATTCATAAAATGTTTGCTGAAATATGTTTTTTTGACGCCAATGATACGAAACAAATCAATTATCAAGCTCAACTTGTCACAAGAATAATTCAAACCACAATAAATTATTTATCATTTTCGAATGGTGCATTCAATGTTTTGAAGTGTTAAGACAGCAATTCCAATTATTTAAGCAACATGAAATAAAATCGACTCATAGCACTGACTACTTATCTCTAATTGTTACCGTATACTTGTTTCATTATCGTTTTCATTTCACATTGTTTCACATATTTGTTGAATGGAATAAAAAGAACTTGAAACAAAATAAATACCGAGCCGTTTTGATAATCAACAATGTATTAAAATCATTTGAAATTTATGAGCAATTCTTAACTGATTTAGTTCATATCTATTGTTCTTAGTTGCCTGTTAGACCATTGAATATAAGCGAATATATTGCAAAAATCCCTATCAATAAACGTGTTTCATTTTCATAGTTACTTTGAGGAAAACGCAATTGATCTAAATTATAGATATAAAAAATATTGGTAGTCGTATTCATGCCTGTTGAAAATGGATGATTCAGTCTTGATTTGCTTATATATCATGTTTTTCGTCAATGAACTAGATTTGTTGTTAGCGATTTACCTTAAATTTATATCAATTAGTATCATTTAATTATTGTGAAAATATATTTTATGATACAGATTTCTTTGTCGCTACTTTTGTTTTCAATTGAATTTGGTGCGTATAATCATTTGTCGCACTGCGTTGTCGAAACGTGAATGTTTTTCTTTTTCATCCAAGGAACAATATTTACAAAAGACTTCTTTTGTTCTACGATGGGTTTGTGTTTGCTTCGGATTGTAGTTTTCATAAATATTGAATATCTTTTTTGATAAAGAGTTTATAGTTTTTCGGTCGCTTATACTGTCAAGCCACCTTCGTCTGGTTCGACATGCCTAAGTCCATCATGCTGCAGTGTGTCTACAGTACGTGCATCGCACTATTGTACCCGTAACAGAGCTCTTAGCTAAGCTCGCAGTCTGTTGGGTAACACTGGCGTTTTCCCGATGCACTCGCACTCGCGCTCTTAGTGCAGCTAAACGCTGCTACTTGGAGCGGAATTATCGATGGCGCGTCAACGTCGGGTTGAATATCAGTGAATTGCAACGGGACTCTGCTGGACACATACGCCATGCATGGGACTGTCGTCGCGCTCCTTCTGCGGCCGCTGGCTCGTCGGGCCATTCGTCTGCGGCACCGAGTGACGCGGATTCGGCGGCGTCCCGTCCTGAACGGCGTGGCCAGGGTACGCCGTGTACGGCAGTGACGAGGGGCCGTAGGTCATGTAATCCAGCCGTCGGCGACGCTGCACAGCCGGCGCTATTCGATTGTTGTTCAATACTGCCGCCGTCGTATGCCGCGCGTGGGAATGTTGCGACGTCGGCAGCGGATCGCACTCCATTGCCGAGTAGCTGATTGGCTGCTGCAGCGGCAGATGGTAACCATGATGATTCTGGAGCTCAGCACGCTGCCGACTGCTGCTTATCAGATTTAACCCTGCAAAACGATGTATTAGTATTAATAGAGCAAAAATCCTGTGCTGGTGATGTGATTGAGATTATAGGCGGCACACAGAACACACTTTTCTACGTGATACATGAGAAATGAAGATGCATTTCAATTACTACGAGATGGGACATTTGGACTGGCTGGATGGGATTTCGCTCGGGAGTCTTTGTTCAGCAACTACGTTTATTTTCATTGGTGCTAAATTGCTTTATACTTGTTTATTTGATTGAAGATTATTAGTACCTGTTAGTTTTAGTGATAGTACGGTACGTAGGTAGTTTTATGTTAGTCATCGCTGCAGTCCGCTAATGTCTGTGCGGGCGTTTCGATTCACAATATCATAGAAAAACATGGGAAACAGAAAACTTTTATGTAGTCAAATGCAGTTGGGCAAAATGGCATATTGAATGGTCAATGATAAGCGAATCTGGAAGGTCTTCAAGACAGAACCAAAACATCATACTGCAGTTTTAGAAGTGCATGAAGACCCTCCGGTGCGAGTGCAAACAGTGTGGCTTACTTACCGTGTTGACTACTTGACGTTGTCAAATCGATGTTCACAGCAGGACTGGAGCTTGTGCTATTCCCCGTATTCGTTGCCGTATTGGTACCCTCGTCAGCTGTCCTCTTGAAGAAGTTGTGCTGCAGCGCATAGTACGGCGTTATCCGCGTCTTCGGATCGTAATCCAGCATGCGAAGAATTAGGTCCTTAAATTTGAGGTAGTCAGACATCGAGTGACCTGCTTCCCCGATTCGTCGGCCACCTGGGCCCCCACTTTCCACCCCCAGGATGTCGTGGAGTTTCTTCGTGCCAGGTTGCTTATACTTTTTGCCATCGGTACGTGACTTTCGTAAAATGTACCTAAAAAAATTAAAATAGTAATATTTGCAAATATTATAATATTAATAAAATATAAATTCTTAGAAAGTTGATTTTTTATCGCTATACGAGAATTTGTTAACTTAAAAATAAAAACTTTCAAAAAATTTTCCATAACATTGTAAATAACATACCTTCCATCAGGGAGCTTCTCGAAAAATTTGCGCACCTTACTGCCCTGATCGAGCAGATTTTTGGGTGGCATGCCGAGCACTTCGACGATCTTATTTAATTGGTCCACTTCGTTGGCACCGCTAAAAAGTGGCTCGCCCGTATGCATTTCGACGAGAATGCAACCCAGCGACCACATGTCTATTGCTAAATCGTATTGTATACCGAGGAGGACTTCTGGCGACCGATAGAACCTCGATTGAATGTACTGATATATCTGCAATAAGATAACGGTGCAATTAGTAACATGTCCGTTCGGAGGCTTTGCGATTATTGTGTCTCAACTCACCCGATGGCCCAATTGACACGAGCTGCCAAAATCAACGATTTTGATTGCGGACCGCTTCGGATTGCAGAGCAGAATGTTCTCTGGCTTCAGGTCGCAGTGGATGATGTTCAGTTCGGGTGTGGAGAGGAACAGAAGAGCCGTGCAGAGTTGTTGCGCGAATTTGCGCGTCAGATTCAACGAGACGCCGCGGAAATTCGTATTCCGTAGCAGGTCGTATAAATTATAGGATAGCAGTTCGAAGACCAGGCATAAATGATTGCGCCACATGAAATGTCGTTTTAATTTAACTGCAAACAAACGACAAGAAAAGCAATTAGCACATATATCATTATTGCATTTTTTTCTTTAGACGACTGTAATTTATAATCAACACTCACCTATATAATACTTATTTTCAGCGTCGGCGCGATTCATCATTTCGAGCAGTTTTACTTCGATTTGCGCCTGATTCAGGAACGGCTTCTTGTTCTTGATGATCTTGATGGCGACGTGCGTCTGCTCCTCGTGGTCGAACGCCTTCACCACTTGCCCGAAGGAACCCTTGCCGATCAGCGAGTCGATCTCGTAACGATCGAGGAACTTTTCACCGTTCTTGACAATGTAGTCGTGATTATCGTCGTCGTAGCCGTCGTTGTACAGCTTGCGCTCCTTCTTGTGCGAACTATCTTCGCCCTGCGTTTGGGCCGCTCGCCGCTTCTTCTTCGCATAGTACACCTGCAAAATACATAAGAAGGCGATTAAAACGATTTGAATCAATAAACTTTGAAAGTAAAATGTATTTTATTGCTGGTGGGATGACGAGTTTTAGGGGGGAAATATTAATAAGAGCGCGTTCGTGACGAAGAGTCGCAGAGGTGTCAACGCCAAGAAATTCAATTAGACGAAAGGACGGCGCAAGTTGTCTCGCACTTATTCAGCGAGTGTTCAACGCACAATTTGCAAATAAATAAAATATTTATTTACGTTTGGAATCAATTCCCGAATAGTTTTATAAACTATGTGAACCTCTTACTTAATTTAATTAATTTAAGTTCGCCAAATATCAACCGAATGCAATAATTCGATTAGTTTGGAAGCACTTTGTATATGCCGACATGAATGCATAAATGAAATGCTTCTCGCTTGTAATAGATGAATGCAAATCATTTTTGCACAGCGGCGAGCTGGCGAACAGCGCACGACAAGAGAGAACTAAAAAGTTTTCATCTACTTGACGCGCCAATTGAACACGAAGCATAAACATTGAAAAATTATTTCCAATAACGCGCGGTCCGCTCCCATTACGTGCGACGAGCGCGCTCTTGAAACAATCGAACAAAAAAGTCGCGTTGTGTTCCAGCGCGCTTCGAAGACGACGTCGAAAGGAGGAGGATGAGTGGCGACAACATCAGCAGGCGGAGGCGGCGTGAGATGACTTCTGCCCAATTTTCGCAGACGCATGATGCATCGCATACGAACATTTCTCCACACCCCATGCCCATCTCCCTGTTACCAGGAGCAACTGCGCGTCTTCTCCACGAATGCTGCGGCCGCCTCCGTCGCCGACGTCGTCGTCGCCACGACTTCGTTCGCAACTTACAACTTATTAGCTATTTGTCAATTCAGGACACGCTCGCGCGTCCGCCACCAACGAGTTATGGTTTAAGTGACAAGCGATGCGCTGAGCTCCTTGAAACCGAGGAAAAGGCAGGATACGAAGGACGCGAAACTTGCTAGGGGGCAATACTCGAAAAATCCAGTTACGAGGACAACTAACGGAGATAAAAAGTACAAAACTATAAGCTAACTATTTGCTTCTATGTTCATTACTTTGAGAATTTCTGAATTAACTTAACTTTGATCTATCTAGTAATTATTGTACAAGGCAAAATTATGGGGGGCATCATCAGCGACTTTGTGTGCATATCCTTGAGTCGCAAAAAACTAGCCACAAGTGCATGAGCCAAACCAAGGCAGACTTGCGATATTTTGCTCGACATTGCATTTTATTTGCGGATACATATGCATGATGCGTTTTGCATGTTTATTGCTGACGCATGAGACGGGGAGTCGGAGGCGGAGGCGGCGGCGCCAGCGGGGGCAGCAAATGGAACAAATGGGAATTGGCCGATGATGACTCACCTCGTTGATGTGCTTATAGGTCTTGATCAGATCGACGGACAATTTGCGCAGCGGCGCCGTCGACGGCTCCCGGAAGGTCGGCGGGATGCGCGCCTGCATCGCCTGGATGTCGACCGGCGCGCCCGTGTTCAGCTGGGCGCTCGTCAGCTGCTCCTCGCCGACGAGCCGCCCGTAGAGCGGCACGTGGCGTTGCTGCCGTGACGACTGCTCCGGCGCCACGGTGCCACCACCGGATCCCACCACGCTACCCGGCACTGAAACAACAACACAACAAGAATTAGCATCGTACGTCAACGCATATTGCACATTTCAGTGGTGCACACTGCACAATTCATAAATCTTGGCAACAGGAAGTGCCTTCCCCCATGAAGGTGTAAATCAAAAAAGTTTCACCTGGTGCTCCAGGTGAAACTTTTTTTGGCGACCATGTCAAAATTGATATTATGCATATTGTCGTGATTGCAGGTTCGCCACCGAGTCCCGAGAGCATATATTTTGCGGGGCTGGAAAAGTATGGACCGCGGGGGGCGGCGAAAACTGTTGCTGAAGTGTACACGACTCGGCCGAGATTTATAGCGCCGCTTTGATTTAGAGCGTAATGGGTTTATTGCGTTGCATCGCGTTACATACACTTGGAAATGGACGAAGGAGGAAAAAACATAGCAGCCACTAACTATACCGAAAGTTGGTGCGACTATAACTGCCAGATAGTGAGCAATCAGGCTCTTCTGACAGTGATTTACTCGACGAGCGCAATGAAATGAAATCAACTAATTGGATTTAAACAACGCACAAATGAATCCTGTCTTTAGGCTCGAGATGCGAACACGCAATTGGGGGGTTTGTCTTTAATTAAAATTATTGCAATAATATGCACAACATCAACGCAATTACTATCCATGACAACTGAGTTTTGCGAAGAACAATGAGATAGTTCAATTTCCTGCAGAAAATCATATTCTTGCGGGGCATTTTCAATAAAGATGATTGCATTGAATCATTGCAATTAAAATTAAACTAGATCTAAATTTAATTTCCTCTGAAACCCATATAAAGCTAAATGCACATAACAATTGAAAATTGCATTTCAAATGCACTTCATTTTCGTTTCAAAGACTTCTAAAAGTTTTTCCTACTATGATATTACATAAGTAAATTTGAATTGGTCGATAAAGTGAAACCCAACATTATAAGTGAAATTATGACAAAAAATAGGTATTGAGGGACAAACCGTTTTTTTTTTCATTTCTGTGTGACCCCCGAAATAAGCTATCTGAATGGTTAATTATTAACAACGCTCGTTAAACATTAAATAATTATAAAGTACAATGAAACGGTCGATAAATATACAGACACGCGATCATTCAACTTTCCGGTGCGCCTCTTTTTTCAGCGTTTTACGTTTTTTTACCTCTTGTTATTTTGAAGGACCAGCTGGACGTGGCTCACGAGACAAATAAAGCAAGCTGATTTCACTGAATTGTGCGCTGCTTGCGCTCCCTTCTTCTTGCGCGCCGTGTGGGAAGCAAGGGAAAATTCAATTGAATAATGAGAATTTTCAGGTGGAATTGAATTCCGGCACGCGCACGTCCGAATAAAGTCACAAATTATTTTTAATGCTTGTTAAATATAATTTCATTAAGTTTTGGAGGGCCGGCCCCCGGCTTCCACTCTGGATGATTACTCTTCATCTGCATATTGTAATTAATTCACACCCAGTTTGCAGTCGCCATCAAGTGCGCAATGTTTCTCGAAACTTCACCTCATTAGTTTCGCACGTATTCAATATTTCGCTACGTTTTGCACCAGCACTTCCTGATCTTCACGAACAAATTTTAAGCAAGAGAATTTGTTAGCTGAGCAATACATGCGCGCGTAATATGTGTATTAATTAGAGCTGTCAGTCGATTTTTCATGCTACATAAATATTTTTCATGGCAAAAAACCAGCAGAAGGCAAATACTTTGGCGGCGCGCGCACGAGCCAAGAGCGGAAGAGCTCGCAACCGAAATCATCATCATAGATCATAAATGCACCGAGCATAAATTCTCGACTTTGACTTTTAATTATACCCGGCCGAATTAAGGCGCCTCGATGGAAAAAACTACGTGTTGAAGTTAATTAAATTACTAGTAGACGACGCCGTTTTGAAGAATGGTTGTTGCACTCTTCGTCTTTGAGTATCAAACTTAAGTTTCTATGAGGATACATCATCAGTTCATCGTTTGCGGTTGCTTGTTCTGGGACGTTATTGTTGTTGAGTTTTATGGCTTTTTCCGCACGCGCCGATGATTTTGTGATCGGAAGTTGATGAGTTCCGAGTTTACGAGTGCCATCAATTACCGGGCTAATTAATTCAATAAATCAACATTGTTTGTGGTGTAATTAAGGATATTAATATGCGTGTGTTCATGTATTTTTCAACTTCAATTTGAGTTGAAGTGATATATTACCAAAAGTGTTTGAAATACTAGAGGAAATGTTCAATTTCTTTGATTTGCAAAATTGCATATGAAATAATATATTAAAATCTGAATGGAATAATTTATGTGGGTAATGCTGGCAAATCTCCACTCACTCAGTGCATCCAGAAATTGAAATTCTTCCGCCTACCTGGATGGCAATGTCCAAAAATTATAAAATTTATGATGCATTAGTCTGGCGCTGTTCTATATTTACACCGGGACACATCGATCGGCCACCTACTAATCCAATACGTTTGTGTAACTAAATACGGGACGTACAGTGAGTATAATTGCACATTGAGGATGTGCAAGAATGAGAGAGAGGTGCAAAGCATCCCAATAAATGGAGCGATCACATCCGAAATGCAGCCAATTGAAATTGACATCAAGCGCGCGTCTCGCTCGATTGTTAGTTTCGTTCCAGTCCTAGTTCTATCTACTACTAAAATTCCCGATTTCCGATTCCACTCATTTCTGACTATACTACGTTGTGCTCCTCAATTCAATAGATGATTTGGTCATCAACAAAGATGAAAATTAAATGTTAACTTCTGGGGTCTGAAGAATTTGTATGTTTTTATGGATATTAATTGACTGCTCTAATTTAGAACGCGTCGAAATTGTGTACGCGGAAGAGTCACGTAGTTCGGATGCATAGGAGAGGTTGTAGTAGGCCGTGGCGATATGCATTAAAAATAAAGCCTAGCACCAATCGGGAGACGCGAACGGGAGAGCAGGACAACGCGCGCTCGTGAATTACTGGATCAGTAGCGTCTGGCATCACATGCACGAATTCGGCCGAATTGTGATTCTGGGCCACCGTGAGTGATACGTGCAGATCGGCCGACTTGGAGGCAGGCAGCAGCGAATTGCATAACTGGCCGACACGAGTAACACCCGCACATCCAGAGATTGTACTATTTCAGCGTAACCGCCATCGTACTACATACTCCATATTCCCCATTCGGGGTGGCTCTCTCTGGTCGATGCGGCCGCCTCCTGTCATGATTCCCGACCACCGAGCGGTCATCCACTCCAGGTCCTCGTCCTCTCTGCCATGGTACACAATTCTGATGTGGGGCATTTGTGAAACAACTTTTATGCATTTGAATGTGAATGGAGAGGGTTTCAGTCATTTCATACTCTACGCCAAATGGTTGTTGTTGTTATCTCGTGCTGGAAGAGCGACAAACCGAAAGTTGGAGCGATTCGATGTGATGCAAGATGTGAAGAGAAGAGAGGTGCGCACGATGGTGGAAATATGCGTTTTGCCCACGTATTTCCGGTGCTTGCAATGATTCGAACGCGTTGTGTATTCGCAATCGTCCTGTATTTACGTTGGCGCTAAAACTATATTATATAGATTTGCGGCTAACATCGGAATTTCATTATTTCATTAAGCAGCCAACGCTTCGTTCTATATTTAATCTAAATATCAATTTACCATACATACGTGCATGATAATTCAGGCTGCATTTTAAAAATGTAGTTAAAAATTATGAATATTTTAGATGAATGTATGCAATTTTAAGTCACAATTAGCAACGACTCATTACGCATTTACTTCGTTGGTTATCTACAAGGTGTTTTTGTTAGCCAACCAGCAAATTAATGAATCTAAACTTAGAATGGTCAATTTGAATAATGAAATAGGGGCACTGCTGCAATTGCATAATGTTTCGAAAGGGAAGCACAAATGCCTTAAACATGCACAGCGTTTACTTACGGCTTCCGTTGACGCGGCCCCCCGCTGAATAGTAACTTCCGGTCGGCGGCGACCCGGCCGGCGACATCGAAATGGAAGTCTCGTTATACTCATTATAACTTCCGCAATGACCATCCGCAAGTAGCGCAATGCGAAAAGCGAGCATTTTTCCCCCGTATCCCACTTCCCGCTCGGCGAACACGAACCTGGACGACGCGGGCTATCACAAATCACCTGCTGATTGTGAAGACACCCACGAAGAAGTTGCGAAATGCACCTAACTTAGCATTGATAGCACCAACGCTAATGGATGGTCAACTAAGGTTACATAATTCGTTGCTGGCACTCAGCAGACACAAACACAGCGAGTAACAAGAACACTTAGGTTCAATCCTGGAGGCCGAAGCACAAATTTCGGGGGGCAGCGCTATCGATAACCGTTATGAATAACGAACAGCGATGTCAATATACGTCCGGCATATTATTAATAATCGACGAGTCGGGCTGGGTGAGTGGTCCCTATCGAATGCCGGGGAATTTATACGCTGCACATCTGCTCCAAATCTAATTCGATCTTGCACTGGCTGATGTCTCGAGGCAGCGTCGACGAAAAGCGGCCGCTAATAGCATGGCGATAGCCGAGGTGTGCAAGCCAAGAGACCGAGAAGCTCTCAACGTGTGGACGAAACGAGCAAAGTAGGCGAACGCCTGTCTCTAAGCGTGCCTTCTCTTCCCATGTGGGAATCGCACGGCCTACCTACGCAATAATTCCACCGGGTGTGTCCGCAATGCCCTCAAAACATCCCACCTTCAGACCGCACACTCCGAAATTGCCATTCACATCCCATCATATCAACTCGGTCAACTTGGTACTTCACGGCAGTGTGAAAGATGGTCATACGAAGAGAAGACTGGAGGGTTTCGTCGGGGAGTTTGAGGGCTCGGTGTGCCATGTGGAAATTGGAACGCAGCACGCGCCCAACGACAACCGCCAGCCAACCAGGAAAAATAGTTCGGCGCGACGCTCGCATAGTCAGATGATATCATACACGCGGTCCCAACTATTACCTAACATTTTCCCAAACGTCTCTCGGGAATAATGTGCAATGGGATTGAGGGGGGGCGTCGGAATTCGGAAATTCAAAGATAGAAAACGAAAAATTTGTTGCAACAGTTCAGTCAACTTGAATGGCTGGATTTTTATGAGGGGGGCCTCCTCGCGTCTAACTGATTCCTGCGAATAAATTAGTTTTTGTTGCCGATTTCGTCATCATAACAGCCGAACGAATGGTTCGCGTTGAGCTGTGTTGAGCTGTGATGGTTTGGCTGCTCGTTTGGCAACAAGTGACAACGACCTTTTTATTGGCACACTCTGGCTCAGCTCGAACTGAACAGTTTCTAAGCTTGTGATTTGTATAATACATATTCACGTGTTAATTCTGCTCAGAAAGTTTGTGCAATTCAATTTATCAAGATTCAATTCTAAGACCATAATCAAATATCAACTCTTATGTCCATAACTTCAAGATGTTTTAAAGAAATAATTTCATGAAAATTTGCAAATTAAACAATTGAAAACGACCATGTCTTGTAATAACATCCAACCGGAAATACCTAACATAATCTCGACCTTACTTCATTGAATACCAAGCCAACAAAATGAGCATTTCCCAGAGCTGTTCATTAAACGAGTTGTGAGCCCAGTCAAAAAATGCTCAGACTCACTCTTCAGGTTGCAGCGATCCTTTGGCAGGAGTGGCGTCTGCAACCTGAAAAGTCAGCTCGCATCCCGGCAAAAATGTCCCCAGTCAGCAACAGCATTCGCGGCCAGTCTGCACTCTCGGACATCGTATACAAAGGAGCAGCCAGCCGAAGAGATAGCCTCCTCGGCACTCGGTTACATTCCGTACGTGCCGACGCGGTTCTTCACCTTCATTCATGTTCCATCCACAATACTCATGCGACCACCGTGCGCACATTGCACCAAAATCTCGAGCCATTTCGCGACCAGTCACAACACCCGTCAGCAAAACGAGCAACGTCGAAGTGGGAGTCCTCAGCTGATCTATGATTGAATCTGTCTGTGGTCGCCCCTTCGAAGGAGTTAGTTGCCCAGACCAAGATACACTGATGTTAGATCGGGTTGATTAAATTTTATCGCTCGCAATTACAGACTGTGTGCAAGTTGATAGGCATGGAAAACATTAATTTCGAACGCGAAATTGATTTAAACGGTCAATGGTCTGCTGGCAAGTTCTACTGCAGGTTCTGGTTCGGTCTGATTCTTTTGTCGGTGTTCGTAACATGTAATAACTGGAAAGGGATATTGCAACAACATATACAGATCGCATCCTCGTGCACGGAAGAAGTGAAGAAGTTCGGAGACTGCAGACGATAAGTCTACGCGAATCGAATGAAGTTCGATAGCGAGGTTTAATTCAATCAGCGATGCGCTCTCTTCGGGTTCGCTTCTTGGGATGCTGGATGTTGCCCTCACAAGCACAGAGTCCTTTTATTATCGCAGGGAATTTGCTGCCAGAAAATCGAATGTCGAAGTGCATCGTATATTAGATGTGAATTTCTTAAATGAATCAGACAGCTAAGGAACTTCCTATTTTTAGAATTTATATTTTAATTTCAGAAACAAGACAATTTCGAACAATAAATTTCTCTAAATTTTGAACTGACGTGACTTGATATTGAACGAATTCAAAATGATTTGAAACTATGTACCAATCAACTAATAAATAAAAATGACATCATTTTAATAAGCGCACATTTGTACGCAAAGCAATGCGAATGCGTCGAAGCGATGAATAATGCAAATGTGCAAAAAATCGATAAAATCAATTAGCGAATTAGATGACACCAAAGATGGGCGATGGAAATGGCGAAGATGAAACAAGCAAGCACGAGATATAAGTCGACATGAATTCCGTATGACAACGAAGAGGATGCGGAAGAGAGAGCGGTTGGATGACGCTAAGTGAATGTATAAATAGTGACGAATTTGGAAGTGATGATGGGCGTTCGCCCCCGATTCCTGATCGAGCAGACTATCAAGAAATCGAGCGAAAAGCACGACTTTCAAATACATCCACCCACAAATACTCATGACATCCAATAATACTTCTCTTGGAAAATTGGACTATTACAGGTGCCTCAATATTTCGGTCGGAGAAATCAACCAAGTTGAAAATCAAATAATTCAAAAATAGATGAGAAAATTGAACTGAAGTAAAAATAAAAAGAAAGTTTGAACATTTGGCAAACATTCACAATAAATCCGCTTGGATATCCTTCCCAGAAAACGCCCACGCGCTCAAAGAGCATTCAAATATCAGCAGCCTTAATTAATTAATCCGCGCTGAATTTTTCATGTCGCGCGACAGAAATAAAAGCGCGCGCACACTAACTCATTAAAATCACATCCTCGATGTGCCCACACGACGATCACAATATGATCGAACCACCGCACGAATGTTATCTATTCCACGAATGGAATTCTCGCCCAGCTATCAGTCCTCGAAGCCGTTACTTGCGAGCGCGCACTGTTGCATCTCTCGCATGTGAAAGTAAGTATTCGCTCCTTCTCCGCGAACGAGACGTCCGGTAAACGTTATGAATGAATGAAATAACACCCGAGCGTTCGTTCATTCATGGCGCGCGCACAAGTTGGATGATGATTATGATGCATGTCAATGAGTGGCAAAGTTAAAAATATTTTTGAGTCAATACTTCAAGTATCCACGCAATCGGTCTGTGCACGCGTACACCCACAAGCATCCCATCGAGACACACATTACATTTGTAAATGTTTATTTATATTTGGTATCACCAAGCGAGGAGTGGGCGCACTTCGTATCTATGCGAATTTGTCGGGGCATTCGTTTGCTCAGCATTATAAATAGTTACCATGACAACATGAAGTCCATTGCGGATCAGCAACAATGAGTCAAGTGAGTGAGTGACTTTGGAAAAAAGTTTATAAACAGTTACGTTTATTATTAGTAACCAAGTAATCAATGCTGATTATATACATGAGTCCAATGCTTTCAAAAGTCTATTTATATTGCAGTACAATGACTGACTAATAATTTTTTGAATTGTTTTTATAGATTTTGTTGGAAAAAGGATTTTTGTAAATTTCTTTCTTAAATTTCCCCAGTAAAAATTGATTAATTTTGCCACATAAAACCACTTTTAGAAACTTTTTTGAGACTTTTAAGGCAAGTTATTTGTGAATTATTTTCTGGGCTAGACTCACAAATGCAATTTTGTTCTAAATGGCTCATAAGCTTGAATTACGACTAGGGGACACCCAGTGGACAATATATCGATAACAAAAACCATCCCAATAGATAAACACACCACGTTGGGTGGCACAGCTATCGCGTTAGCACATTAGCCACCTCCGTTGGCCAACTGTAAATAATCGTATCAGTTGCACATTCAAACATATGAGACGCGCGTAGATATAGGTGATGTATAAGCACAAAATCATAATTGCATTCGTTGTTTCCGCGCTTCCTGGAACAATAACAACGCACAAATATCAACCGTATACTCGTTCCAATGCTTTCTACGTTATTAATTCCGCAGTTATGTTCATAACGAGATATCTTTCTGATAACTAATTTTCGAGAATGCAGTCTGTCATCATTGCATCACATAGCTAGCGTTTCGTCATCAGGTAAGGTCGTTCAATACTTGAACAACAATAAAATCCAGCAGTCAGTCGTCGGAATGAGTAATAAAGTCGGGAGTATGTCGAGTGCTCTAGATGCACCTGGAATGGTGAATATTGAGCTGTAAGCTGGCGCCCGACTGTTGTCATCAGTACGCCCATCAAGTGTACACCGCATTCGTATTACTTGGTACTTAGCATTGCACATACATTCGATAACGCGACCACCACACGCACGATACGATCGTTAGAAAACAACATAAAATTTTTTCGTTCGTCATCAATCGAGAAACGTGTGCACATGCATATGAAGGTGGTTTCAGGCGCAAAAACACACCGCTGTGTGTAGCAAACATACACGGAAATATTGAGCTGCATTGGGTGATAAATAAAAATTACCCAATGGAGTTTTGTACCGGTATTGATGATTAACATGTAATATTGCTACCGGAACTAATTTTTTTTTCAGGAAATTTATAGGAAGTAAAACAACTTCAATACTTCTTCAATTTAAAAATTTCAAAAACTTTCCAGAAGTTATTAAATATTTCAAATTTTTATTATTTATTTTGTGATCAATTTGTCCTAAACTTTCCAAGTTGGAAAACTAGATCTGAAACAGTGAATAAATTGTTTTGACTATTTTTTCTAGTTGACTCTAATTAATGCCCAATTATAGCTAATTATTGAAATTCACTTCAAAAGTAAAATGATAACATTTTGAGGGTCAAAGTTATTTAACTATTATAAGCAAACAATTTCAACTTTACCTTGGATTTGTTCAAAAATATACCATTTTTGACTAGGGGAAATAAAATTTTGGAACTTTTAGCTGATTATGAGCACATAATTGGTGAATTACATCTATGGCAAGGCAAACGAGAAGGCAGCGAATGCGCACTGTGTTCTATTCGTCATAGCGTGCATAATATTCATCAAGGTTTACGACGCGTTTCACCATTTTAGTGTTGCACATATTTATTGTTTGTGTGTTATTTTTAGAGAATTCACGTTATATGTGAATGCGACGAGTACGCGAATAGGAAAAAGGCGGAGAGAGACCTAGAACAAGCCGTTTCGTTGTGAATCAATTGCGGTTTTTCCTATTTGTTAGTACCTTCCTTGAGCTATGAGTTAAACAATATTCCATTTGTATTTGCTCTTTGACTTTAGAAAAGAGGCCATGTGAAAAGACTGTGAGAAACACAAAAAAATGTATTTTATTAAAAATTCAATTGCTACAAATAAATTATATGATGAGTAATTGAAGATGATTCTTAAGACTTTAATTTGAAATTTCCTTGTATAAAGTTTATCTTTCAGAAATCTTGAACTGGAAGCACTGAAAGAATTGGAAGAATTGCAAGCAGTGCATTTGCGATGGAAAATGCATGCATGTAATATGGGATTTACAAATTTTAAGTTATTATTAAGTTTACGACTTCGTCAATGTGCTTCGAACAAGACTATGGCATGTTCGTAGTAGCTATGCCACATAAAAATGACATAACGCTAACAAATCCAAATCGATACGCATTTGTGTGCCGAGCGGGCAGCAATCGTGAGTAAAGTGGCACACAAACTGGCACAGAAAGCTTGTGTGAAATAGGTTTTTAATGAGTGATAAAGGCGCATGATTTGAAGACCTAAATAACGAGACATTTTCTCGAAGTTTCACCATATAATTTTAGCATATCTTTCCTTACAACCACCAATTTTTCGGAAATTAAATATTTGATTTTGTACTCGAAACATAATATCACTTCTATGAAAACTTCTAAATCTGAAATTTATTTTTGCGTATGATCTCTTTTTGACAAATACTCTAAAGTAGAAAGAACTGAAACATTGTAAATTGGTGGTGACTAGCGCCAGGACAAATCATCAAAAAACAAATATTTAAAGTACAAATTCCGCAATGTCTCAACTTTGAGCGGCGACAAAAAAGTGTACGAAACTTTTACTTTATATTCAACTCGCATGTCTGTTGCCAAGTTGCCAAATACGCTGCAATTCGAATCATCAACTATTAATCCATCCCGAAAGCAAAAACCTTTCACTACATGCGAACGAGACTGCGAAATATTTTGCAACATTTTTTTATCACCGACACAACGTGAATACTAATGCGCGTGTGTCGGACTGGCTGGTTGTTTATTGCACAAACTTTCCACACGGTTGTTTAAAAATATGTATTTGTGAATCTAATTACACATTAGAATTATGGGGGTCAATGTGGCGCTACCGCCCCCCTCCTTCACGACTGGAGCAATATGTTAATTTCAATGTGCGGCTTTCGTAACGAGTGATAAACAGTAAAGTACACAAATATTATTTATTGGAACGCTAGAGACACGAGTTGGACCGTTAGTTTTCCAGCCATGTCTGCTTCCAGGATATTTTCCATTATTAAAGTTATTGAAATTTATAACTTTGCTATACTTTAGGCGAAAATGCGTTTTTTTTTTCGCTCATTTAACTGCCTATAACTTTTAAACGATTGCACCTATTAAACTAAAGTTGGATACAAATTGTAGGTCTTGATGAGCACTTTCCAAAAATCTATGGGTTCATGCCCTTTTGGCTATGAGGAGAGCAGAAATCGCGTTCGATGAAAAAAATTGAAACAAAAGTTTGTAGCGAAAAAAACCGATATGAAATTATTAAAATCGCTAGAGATTTCAAAAATGTTCATATCTCCGAAACTATTGGGCCGTTTCGGATGATTCAAAGGGCATTTACCATATTTTGACGAAAAAATAACATTGAGCATAGTCCCGAATCTGTACGGAATTCAGAAATACCCGAACTTACAAATCATGGTTCCTCAATTTGCAATTTTTTACATAGTTCTCTTCCGAATATCTTTAGCAGAACCGAGCGCATAGATTCAACTCGGTTACCACAAAACATTTGCTTGAAACTCTACCAAAACGTATTTTCAGCCACCAATGACAAATTGATGAGCATGAACGGAACGCAAATGACTCGCGACTGGAAGCAAAGGCAAAAGCGAGTGTGTATGCTCTGTTTGAATATGCATCTACTGCCGATTGATACTCGGGTCGTTGGCGAAACGAACGAAAACGTTGGAGGTGCCGGTTGGCCGTCTGGAGTCTAGACGCATATCTAATTACTCGTTTATTGTGCCGGTACACGAACGTGCTATATAAGCGCGCGAGAGCCCACCAAACCGAAACCAGTTGCTAGGAGCGAACGCATCTGAAAGTCGTTGTCGTCATCAGCCAGTCAAACAACGTGCATGAATTGTCGACGGACACATTCGTATCGAACTCATCACCAGACGAAAATGAAAATGTTGCCTCGTTACCCCGTTTACTCATCAAACCATCATCATGATAAAATTCAAGCGTGAAAATGATTTGAAACTTTGCTAAACACATCACAAGAGTTTTCGAAAAATTTACTTTGACAAACTTTTATAGACCTGGTGGCAATTTTCAGAAGATTTTACATGAAAAAGGTGAAGGTGGGAAGATTTCAGCAGAGTCTAGATTTTGGTCTTAGAATCGGATAGAAGGATTCTGTGAAGTTCTAAAATTTAAAATCTCGAAACGTCAAAGAGAACTACCAGATTCTGGGATCGGTGAAGATGAAACGAATTCGCTAATCAAAAAACAAACAAAATATGACGAAAATAATTGCATGGGCCGACCAAAGCATCGCTGGTGCTCTGGTGGAGGCGGCAAGAGCGCCCGACGCGAGAAGGTGGAGTACAAATAAATGGGCAGAGAAGAGTTTTATCGCGGCGCGCAAAACTCGACGAAGCTCTGGTGGCGGTTTGACGGTCGACGTCGGAGGCGGAGGCGGCGGCGGCGGTGGTGGCGTCGCGTCCGATGCTCCTCTCCGCATCTCTGCGCGTTCGATATGTGTTTGTGTGCAAACTTTTGCCGTGTGGCGAGAACAACTGTAGGCATTTCGGCGGCGGCGGTGGTGGCGACCGAAGCGCCCCAGTGTGTGTGCACATGCTGGTGGTGGCTGCCACCCACACCTAGGTGTTTGGGTGTGCATGGTGAACGGGGGCTGCGACGCGCACACACAGCCCATCCGGATCAATATGAAAGCAACAGCCGCCCCCCTGCGATCCGCGAGCGTCGCCTCAACTCCACCATCCAAACGCGAGCAAGCCGCCACTTTCATCCTGTATTCCTCCACCAGCACCACCACCGCCACCCGCCACCACCATCGCCGCCACCAATAATTCCACATCCACATGCATTCCATTTCGGGGGTGGGAGAACGTCGTATGAATCGACCATTACCGAATATTACCCGTCTTCCATTCCATTTCGGTTCGCGCGTTTCGATTCTCGTTTTTTTCCACCGCCTCCTCATCTTCTTCTTCATCATGATCATGGCGCGATTTTAATGCGTTATCCTTTTGGAGGCGGCCGGAAATCCCGACATATTATCTGTTGCACTATCACCTCGACGCGAAATCAGCAAACAAACGCCAATTTTTTGCCCCCAAAATTTTTTTTTCTCGACTGGGGCGCTCGCGTCGTTTAAGGACGTTCACATTTCTATAAATAATCCAATGAGTCCTATTAATAGCGCGGGATTTTTTCAACCATTGCCAGCTCGTTTTCGACGTACGCGCCTTTTCGGCTTAGAATTAGACTCGACGTGCAATCAGCATAATCTATTTTGTTTTTTTTTTTGCCGCCGCCGCTCGCACGTTTCCCTTTGGTGTATTGCACCGGACTCTATATTTAACCGCATCTATCATTCGCTCATTTAGTCGCGCGTTCGCATTTCGGTTTCGTTTAGTCTCCCAGGACGCGCGCGCGTCCAGACAACACAACCAACAACAACGAGCAGCAAATGAGAAACGAGCGCATCAAATGACAACTGTAATTGCACGAACTAATTCCGCACGCGCACATTGAGAAAGAATTGTCCAATTCCATTAAATGCGCGCCGAATCAATCAACCTGATGTTTTGCTCACATCGCATCAAACCCGGCCAATTACTTACAACTTTCTTCTCCATTGCTCAGTTTCGCGCGTTCGAAAATTCGGAGAGATTGATCGCTGCATTTTTAATTTCTTCGTTTTGCCCGCCGAGAATGTCAAATTTCGGTCAATGATTTATGTGAAGTGTATAAATCAAGGTTGGAAATGTTTATTTTTTGGGGCGTTGAATGCGAATATTTTAAATTGCCGAAGTAATCCAATCCGTCTGAAGCCGATTTAAAGGATTCCGAGGTATTAATAAAAAATGGGAGGAATGTTTTAGTACATATTTCGGTAGGCCTCGACTCTGATGTGGAAACATTTATTATGTAAATGTGTGCTCGTGTTCATTTTTACACAGAGCGAGAAAAAATGCTTTTATCTCTTCAAGTCTAGACGAAAATATCAGAATTTTCAAGTGCTGAAAACGTATAGCGAAAATTTCATTTGACAAATTCACTTTTCATTTCTATAAATATACTAATACAAATAGATTTTAAGATGACGATAAGTTTTCCCAAGTAAACAATTAAAAAGCTCTCGAAAAAATTGAAAAACTTTTAAAATAATCTATTAATTTTCAAAATAAACTAATTTCGACACTGTTAGAGAAAATGTCTTGGAATTATGTAATTTCTGGAAATATGTGTTGCTATAAATAGCATCTAACACGCGAAACTGCATATTCATAGAGCAAATTTGTGTCAGTGCGAACGTCTAATTAAACTAAGTGAAGAGAGTTTGGATAAGTTTGCGGACTCAAAAATAAACCGAATTTCTTGTCTAGGTAAAACTCCAGGAGTGCGCGATTCAAGTTGGCGCCAACTTAATTAATAATAAATGTACACGTGCTCACGTGTTTCAGATTATCTTCACCTATTTTCAGTGTATTTACAACATAATCACTTCAAATTCCCACCATTCGCGATAAGCTATAGCGTATATCACTCACTCAATCCGCATTTTTGAACGCTTTCAAGGAAAGTTTCTGAAATTCAATTTTTCTGTGAGTACAACAAACTTTTTAACGTTGAAAGTTTTGAGAATGTTTTCCATGAAATTAATTTCTCTCTGGAAATTTTCTGAAAATAATATAGTTTTGTCCAAAAAGAAGGGTAATGCTCTACATAAATATTATGTCCGCATACGTTAGAGGCGCGTTTATTTTGAGCGATATTTGGTTTATTTTTAGAATAGTTTGTTGTTTGATAATGCGAGCACGCTTTTAATTGGACCTCGTGTGCATTCCTCCGCATTTATCGCATATTAGATTTTCTAGTGAAATCAGTTCAAATTAAAATTCCCTCAATTTACTTTCATTTCGTCAACAGCATCTCATAATAATCTCGACGCGCACGCAGCCGAGTTCGTATTCTACTTGCTTTGCTAACTGACTGCCAATGTTTGCCTTACTGAACTTACTTATCGATGGGATTTTCTCCTGTTTGCCAACAAACAAACTATTTGACTAACTGGTAACCAGCATGTGTTTGAGTGTGTGCCTTCGTGGAAAGCCTTTGCAAAGTCAATGGCGCCTCTTAATTATTTACAAGAGTCCTTCAGTTCTAATCGAATAGAGTTCAATTTCCCAGATGATTGAATAAAAATAAGGCAAGTTTGCTAACTTTGGGAGCAAAAATAAGAAGGAAATTTCAGTCAGATATTTCATCGGAGAAGTTTGTTCTGTTGAACAAAAACTTTTTTAACATCGAAACCTTTAAAATTATATATTTTTTTATTATTTGCCTGCAAAATGTATTGGAACTTTGTTACAACAACACTTCCTGTTGCCATTTACACTACAATTGTAAATATTGATGCATGTTTTATCAGAAATCGTTGAACAATCATGACAAGGCAGAAACGATGATGAATCAAATTGAAAATTAGAAAAACCCGTCGAGTTGTCGAGCGCTCATCGCAAAATTGACCTCAAAACACCAATAAAACATCCGTGACACACGAGATCAAAACGCAAGCGAGCCGAATCAGCCTGCTAACTGTATTAGATCGTAAATTTCTGCGCGAGGAATGCGCCAAAAACGAAATGCCTGTGCCGAAAAACTCATTTACAAACCGAGTGACATTCGACAAATCAACAATCTGATAATGATGTATAATGTTACAGCATACCTATCACGTTATTGATAAACAACGCCGCGAATAAATAAAACAAATCCGGACTGCGCAGTTCTTACTTACTTCAAGAAGGTGCAATAATTTCATGATGAATCGCAATGCAAATGCATAAATAATCCATGCGATAATATTGATATTTGAGTGATGCGTCAGGTTTCGGGTAGCATAAACTTTCGCAAACGAAATGCGCAAATATTCGTGGAAAACTTAACTGTTTCCGGTATCTTTCGAGATAATCATAACGAGCCAGTTGAGGAAACGCATCTTGGGGTCAAAATTGCACCATCAGCGAATATATGAGCATAATTATTGCCATTAATTAGTAATTATTAATCGGTTTCCAATGACCAGCAATTAGATAATGAGCATTATGGACTCCCAACGTAATCACTCATTAAAATTACACGAATAGTAAGTTCAATCATATACACAATTCCTGACATTTCATAACTTCCGAAACTTTTTTTTTTATATCTTGATAAACTAACTTTTTTAATATCAAATTCTCATCATCACGAAAAGATGACCTATAATTACTGTCTATGAAAGTATCTACTAAATCTGTATTTACAAATTTGTGAATTCGCAATACAAGCTGCTGATTATTGTGCAATTAAATGTACAACATCCGGTTTCAGATTACTCGCTTGTTGCTGGTCAAATTCAAAGACGACCACAACACCAAAGGCGCGCATTTTGTTGGCTTTCCTGACCTCGCACATTTATACCGAGTTAGTGCGGACAATTATCAAGTATCAGGCCCGAAATCCAAAAGACAATCGCAGTGACATGCGAATAAAGACTCATGTGATAGAGCCAGTCGCAAATTTTCGAATAGTTCGCCCGCGCCATTCCGCTCTGTTATTGTTATCGTCCGTCAATGAAAACTAACAATGTTAGACGCTCAACTCAGCGAATGCAGGAGCGTGGCATGCGTTTTTTCGCGTGGAAAATTTCGCATAAACATCGTATGGGCCCCCCTATGTAAATATGTAGCGTGCACGAAAGAAATACTGCGCAATTCGTACAATACCTACATGAATGTGCGCAACAAAGTTGCCACATACGTAAATTATTTATTGGAATCATCATCATTTCCTTGAATACTTGCAAAATTATTGCTTTTTGTTACTTGCTTCCGTAGCGCCCCCTACAATAGATGCCCTAACAACAATCAAAACAAAATTGTTATCATCACATATCATTGGGGGCGTTCTAGTCAATGTATTAATTAAATTTATGACGCTTTGGGACGCATCTATGTAAATATTGATGTTTTTCGAAAAGTTTGTAAACTAATTGCAAGAGACTTGTTTACGAAAAAATGTTGCTGAAAATGATTGTCCCGCGCACCGTGTACGTGCGTTATTGCTTTATCTCTTGACGTCAATGAGAAATAAAATATGCAAAGTGCCCAGCCAACAACTGCAGGCCGGCAAAATTTCCAAATAATGCGGTTTTTCTCGAAAATGCAATTCGCGGAGGCAACGCAAAAACAACAATTCCGCGAGACTTGTTTGGGCAAGAGCTATAAGGAAATAAAGCAAATGTCGTTGTTGCTTGGTCATAGCTAGCAGCGCTTTGTTATTGTTGTTGTTATTATTCACCAGCGTTATTTGCATTAAGCAGTTATTAGTCACTCAGCTGCGTAACGACCGTTGTCGTGATCGTTTGACCTGAACGCAAAAATGTCAGAAACCTTAGTCAGCTGTTAAGTGCGGCTGGCGAACGAGTCGCGCAATTGTTGAGCATGCAGCAATCGCGCGGCATTATTGCACCACGTTGCGCGGCGATGCGATCCAAAACGCAAGCGGCCTCGGCAACAAACCCAAACAACAATGTACAGATTCGTAGTCGGAGAGGAAATGCGCAAATAAGAGAAATGGTGGTGCAAACTTACTTTTTGGTTTCGTCAGCAACAGATGGTCGTGTTTGTGCCAAGCCATGGGCTCCATCGATGGAATACCGCGCTGACTGTGCGGCTCCGGGATCAATCAGTGCGTTGTCGAGGCACTCGGGCACATTACACGAGGCAGAGAGCACCGAAAATCACCTCTCTGCATCAACAACATCCATGCGAAACGCGTGCGCTGCTTACGGTTCTTTCGGCGGCGAATCGTTCACGACTTTGTCGAATTTCGCACTCTCAACACTCATTCGTCATTGTAATCCATACTGAGAGATGTCTTGAGTCACCAGCGACAAATAACACTCCATTCGGTCACAAAATGTCTACCACCAAACACTGTTATTATTTTGGTTTGTTATTTGGGTTGCCTAACGTGCAGGCGTTTTTATGCTTGGTTGTAAATGTTGCAAATTCCGATGTTGTTGTTGTTATTCGATGCAGTCCTCTCCTGTTCGTAGACAATAACTTGCCGTGTTAAATTCCACTCACAACAAACGCACATTTAATCCAATGCTTGGTTTTCGATTGCTGGCTGCAGGCTTTATAGGTTAGGGTTGCACCTGCAGGTAAAGACGATTAGTGTTGTTGTTCGGAGCGACTGTCGGGTAGAACTTACGGCAATAACAATAACAACGTGTTCTTATGACGACGCCGAGAACGCATAAACAATTACCATCGACGACGACGCGATGCGAGCAAGCTAACAACGCGAACGCGACCGTTCGGCGACTGATTCTCGGTGTGTTCGTAGCGAGCACCGCGCACACACCGTGCAGGGGGGCACTAACCTCTCGCCGTCCGCTCAAGGCCAAGCTCTTGATCTAGTGCTTCGCTGCCCAAACGTCGGCAACGGCAGCGGCGTCATCGACTGGATGATGCCGAGCAAGCACGCAACGGCGTTCGTCGGCAGACGATTGATGATAGCGAGCGCACAACAACAGCAGCACGCATTTAAAACTGTAATCGCACGTTCCAAGGATGGGTACCGCTCGTTTGGCACGGACGGAAGCGCGCACAGGCCGTGGGGTGCGCGCGAAGCGCCAGTCCAAGCCTAAAAAACACGAAAGCTTATTAGTGACTCCAAGTCGGCATTGGGTCCGATCGGGCTACCCGGCAGGATGTGTTATAAAATCGCCACCGCACGCCGGCTACGAGCTGGTTGCCAGCCACCGTCCGACGACCCTAGGACAGCCGCCCGCTGGACGAGCGGCGAATTCATCCGCCTGCGATTGTCCTTACTTATTAATCGGCGGCCGTTGCTTTTTTGGCGCGCACACGAATCCGGCAGGCAGCAGACACAACAGACACACGGCCAACTGCGGCGAAAAGCGCGCGCGCTCTCGCATTCACGAGAATCGAGACGGAATCAATGCGTGCGCCCCTCGTCTGAGAAGAATGAACTGCGCTGGGCTGGCTGGTCGGTCGGCGTTCGTTCGTTTCGCCTCCTGGCGCTCCGTGCACGGCGGCGCTAGCTCGCTCGGGTCAAAAGCACACAAGCAAAATAATAACAAATGTGCATGAGATTCACGCCGTGCACGCCACTCTGGATGCGCCTCCTGGACGCCACATTTGTTGCACAAGGCACACTAAGGGGCCGATTCGACTGCTTGGCGTTGTTAATAAGCTGCAGCGGTAGTCCATGCACAAGACACAAGCCGCGCACCACTCTGTTGTGAAGATATCCCAAATGCAACACCACGTGCGGCTATTCCATGCGATTCGCACTGATGCTATCGTTCTGCTGCACGAATTCCTATCGCTGGCTAAACGCGGGCACACCGTTTGTTTATGTCGAACGTGTTTCTGGTGTTTTCGGTTAGATTTCGAAACGCAATTTCGTACGTTCTGCACGCCCTAGCCGCGTAGCAACATGGCAACTGTTTCGGCTGGGCGCAGGCAAGCGTTCGTTGCACGGCGCATTGCATCGGTTCCGATCGCGACGCCTCGCAACCCGGCGCCTGCGCACTGAAAATTTCTATAAACTTTTAAAGATTACTAATATTTTTACACATTTTGATAAAACAACTTTAATAAATTAATAAATATTTATTTTGTTTTAATATAAAGGTGTATAAAATAAATATATTGTATTGGCTTTTATTTCTCAGTTAACAGCTACTTTGAAAGTTGCACTGAAACAATAAAATTCAACATGTGGACTTTAACATAGGCAACCAAAAGAACGAAGAAATGTGTACCTAGATTGCCTACATTCGCCCAACTTTTATTGCAAATTTTAAATTTGAAAATTATTTGCTTCCAAATAAATACAGATGCTTCAATTAGCGAAATAATTTCGAAACAAGATCCGAGAATTCTAAACAATACAGTTGTGGTTTTTGTAAACCACAACGCACGAAATTAATTTGGAAAACAATCCGATTATTTTCCAAATGTTTTACAATTATAATTTCGTTCAATTAATGCGAGCGCATTGTACACGTAACTGAATTAAGGCAATGACGTAAATTCAGTAATTGCGTCAATAGTCGACTACGTAGGTAGAAGTGCATAAAGTATTAATATCTGCGACGAGTTGGCATCGCTATTGTAATTTGCAACGTGCGAAATTAAAATACCTTATTAGCAATAAATATCGCAGTGGTCACATACATGTTTGTGTTCATAATTATAATTGTAAATATTAGCTAAATAATATTAAAAATGTTTACAACTAGTTTGTAACTCCGCTAAAAATTTTGCGGACTAGTAAAGTAGTAAAAAAACCATCTTTTCGCAGTCGATTTTGCGCTTTTATTGGGAGTTCTTGAAGCCATGAAACAAAACCTTGACGACCCAACAAATGAAGTTTTCCCATGTCTCCGTTTGCGTTCTTCGATTTGGAATCCGTTGGATATAAAAGTAAAGCGCAACTAAATTAGGTAATAAACAACATACTGATTACAGTATCCGGCTAATACATATGTAACAGTGTTATCTACAGAGGTAAACTAATTAATAATATTCTTATAAAATCTCTTAATAGCTAAAATTTGTAATAATATAATACATTAACAGTAACTTACTTATTTTTTATGGGAAGTACGTTAGGATTTTCAAAAACAAACAAGAGGTCAATAAATTCCTTCATTATATTACAGTAATTAATATTGCGACATATTCCGCATTAACAGAAGAAGAATCATTAATTAAGCGTAAACAAATGCTGGCGGTAAATGTGCCGGTAGTAAATTAATCGAATTCGTAACATGTAACATACACTAATCAGTGTTGATCAAAGATTGTAATATTGCAAATCAAGAAAAATTGATTTCTGTTTTGGAATATTACGATTCTTATCAATTAAACCGTCGTGGCATGTAGCCGCGTGGGCCACCTCCTCGTGGTCCACCAAACGCTGAAAATCCGAGTGGATCAGAATATGGACCGCCTCCGCCGTACGGACTTGCCAACAAGCTGGGAATCCGTGGATTCGGGCCGGGACCGCCGCGACCTCCAGCGGGTCGTGGACGTGGGGCATAGTCACCATATCCATCAGGCGCGTACGAATTCCATAGCGCAGCACTGCGACGATCGTAATCAGGCACTCCTCGGCGTCCGTACTCGTACTCGGGGGGTATCTGACGACGTTCGAAGTCGCCGCTTCCACGCGGTCGTGCAATGGCTTCCTCGCGGTCTGATTTCGTCGGGCTGACGACATCCTTGAGACTTTCGAACTGCGCGAGCAGCCGAGCTGGCGTCATGGTAGCAAAAGACTCCTTCTTGAGCAGTGATTGCAGAGCGGAGCGCGCAGTCGACAGGAAGTCCTCCTCGCAAACTTGCCCACCGAATTCGACCGTCTTCGGCGGCTCGCACTGGACCCCCACGTCGATCATTCGACGCTGCTTGCGCTCGGTGCACTCCTTGCATTTGAATTCGTCGGTTTGGGCGCCGTGGTCGACGGTGGCGCGCTGCTGCGCGATAGTTGGTGGTGGAGGCGCCGGTGACAAAGGCATCAACGGCGAGGTTTTGCTGAGCTTCGCCTCCTTGATGCCCAACTTGGCCATGAGACGGGCGACCGCCGGCAGCGAGCGCTCCTCGGTGGTGCGCACCTTCGAGGTAAACTGGAAGCGAATGGGAGTGGTGCTTTTCAGCGGCGATGCTGATGTTAATTTGAGATCCAGTTGTTTGTCAACGGGTGGCGGCTGGACGTTGTGATTGCAGTAGAAGCGGCCGTTCGGGCGCGACATTTCACTTAATAACTTCATTGCATCCTGACAACGATTTAACACTGAAAGAAATCACACTAAATTTTTTCCACATTCACAACTTCTCATCATGTGTTAAGGCGATGAGCGCGCAATAATTAATTTGGCTCGATAACTTCGAAACAGTTAATTCAGGCTCCAATCTTGTTATTGCGAAGACTCGCATGCGTTTCGCGACAAATTGCTTATGATTACTCACCTTCAACTGTTCTTTTAAGACCACTTTGTTGCCAATTATCTAAGGAAATAATTAAATGTGTAAATTAATATAAGAATTATGACGCGAATAAATTGCAAATTAATTGTGCGCAATACTGCACAGATGAATTATTTGAAAAATAGTTTTATCTGCATTGACTAATAAAATGAAGCATAACTTTTGCAAACGTATAAGGAAATAATGCGCAAAAGTCAGTTTGTATTCGCCTTTTCATTTGTTTGACCTCATAAAATTGGCTTAAATATTTTAACTCTCTGCATTTTTCCTTTACGTTCATCAGCTCTCATTTGAAATATACATTTATACGCAAAATATGTAGCAAGAATATCTTACCAGTGCTTCTATGTGTTATTTTCAGAAATTCAGTGAAGGAAATATTATCGTCGTTGAAAAGCTAAAAACAATTAGGCAAAATATTTAGATATGTTCGTTGCAAATGCAAAATCAATCAATTATGCCGTCTATTTCACCAAGAAACGAATTCAAATTGCAAAATATGCTTTTTGTTGCTTCGTTACTTGGTGAAATAGAAAATAGCAATTTCTTGCTTTTCATCAATGCCGTCACAATCACTCAAGGCGATTCTAAAACGAACAAATCAGAAAAAGAGTAACTAAAAATCTTCGACAACTCATAAGTAAACTTGAATTAAAACTCTGTTGTTTTGTAATACCTTCAATGATTCGTATTGCTGATCTTCGAGCTGATTCGGCTGCCTGTAAAATTGCGCACTGTGTTGCAACGCTGCGTAACTATCGGGCTGAACAGATGTTGGATAAACGGCTGCATTCGAATACGGATTCATGTCGTGCGCAAAATTGTTACCAATAAAGAACTGCTGATCGTAGACGGGCGCAGGATGGAACGATGTCGGCGCGGGGACCATTTGTGGGGCCCCCACGATACCAGGAACCATGGTCGGCATCACAGCAGCAGACATCATGGGGTTCATCATGCCGTGGTTGAGGCTGGAGGTGCCATTCAGTTGCGCCTTGATGTTCTCTAGCATTTTGTTCTCCTTGGTGGCTTTCAGCTTGTGGTCAAGCTCCTCGAGGAAGGATTGCTTGCGCGCTTCCGGCGAGAATTCGCGACTGTGTTTGGAAGCGTGCCGCTCAATCGGGGAGCGCCCATGACGGCGACTCATGGACGACGGAGGCGATGGTGATCGGACACGCTTCCGGCGTTCTTCGCCACGATGGTAGATGGGCGAACGTGAACGCGAGCGTCTTCGATGCAGTGGAGGCGGTGAATATCGTCGGCGGTAAACCGGCGGAGAAATGCTGCGACTAAGACGTCGCTTCCGATGAAACGGAGACGGACTCCTGGAGCGTGTACGCTTCAAATTCGAGGTGCGTTTGACGACGTCCTTCAACGTCTTGCGCGCTTCCAAAGAGCGTGTAGATGATGACGATGCGTTCGCATCTGGGACGTCCATTTCGGTGCCAGGTGGCACGAGGCCGGTCTCTACCAATTGCAATTTGGCACTAATTCTCTCCTTCTCGCATTTCGCCTTATCGCGTTGGATATCCCGCTTGACCTTTTCGGGATCACGACGATCAATTCGGGCAAGCCGCGCACGTTCTCTTTCCTTAACAAGATGCGCCTCGCGGATACGCTCCATTTCCTTGGGCGTTTTCTGCTTGTCCATCTCGCGTTCACGATCGCGCTCCATGTCCTTTTCCTTCTCTGTATCTCGTGATTTCCGTTTGGGTATAACATACCTGGCCTTTGGTTTACCTTGATCTGTCTCCACACTTTTCAAATTACTGCTAGACTTACCCTCTGCATCCTCCTGTTTGGAATCACTTTGTTTTACCTGGTTATCTATATCTGCAGGCTTCTCAGATTTCTTTTCATTGTTACCATCAACTGTCTTCTTGGTTGATTCATGAATAATATTATTTTCTGGTGACTCAACATCCTGTTTAATTGATTCTGGTTCACTGGTAGCCACAGGTATTTGAATGATTGTTTCTTCAATCTTCAATTCTGAGGGTTTTTGATCCATATTGTTTATATTTATTTTACCTTTCTCCTCCTCAGTTTGTTTATCCATTAAACTTTCATTAGGTTGTAATTCACTTTTGTCTTCAGTTTGAAGATGTTCATTTGCTTGTATTGCTTGCTTACTATATGACTCATTTTCCATTTCAGCATCCATCATATCTTCCAGAGATAAGTTGGGTACTGATTCTGAGGTTTCATCTTCCCATGCATCAACAATATCAAGGCCAGCCAAGAAGTCCTTGTTATCAAAGTCATCAAAAAAATCAGTAGGTAAATCTTCATCAAGTACATCTAAAACAGATGGTTTACAATCTTTTAACATGACAACTCTCTACGAACTCACCAGGATCATTTTCTATGATAATGTTTCCCTTACATTTCTGTTCTTGTTCTTGATCCTCGGGTGAAGCCTTCATTTCTTGGTTGATTGTAGCCTTCAATTCCTCTTGCTGAAACAATATAATGAATAGTTACAAAAACAACAACATTAGGTTAGGCATAACAAACATCAGATATAACATTAATTGTCTGGCCTTTTATATCGCCCCCTTTATCACTATCTGCGCCTGTTACCTCAGCCATTGCAATAATATTTAGTCTACAGCTCCAACACCTTTAAGAAACCAAAATTATTGTAGAAAAACATGCACCAGCAAAATAAAATTGTTTTCAGGCGATTACCGACTTTTGACAGTAGCGGCAGAGGTAGCGGGCACAGAACTGTTGTGAAAGATATCGGGTGGAGGGAGTAAAATAATTTATTTCTTCTTTTTTTGTAACATAAAACATTCTTTGATTTATTATTTTCATTCTAAATCAATCATACAACAACGAATACTAATAATTTTATTATTAATAGATTTGCAATTAAACAAAATCCTTTTCTTAACACCCTGTATGGGGTTTGAAGCTTAGCTTAATCCTAATTATGCTACTTGCTCATAGAGCGTGCCATGCAGCGGGAGTAAACTTCCAGATTGCTCCCTCCAATTTTGAACCATATGAAATGCCCCTAAAACTTCCCTGTTAAGAAAATGCATAATCTACATCAGCGCCACTGGTGCTGCTGGTGCTAGGTTAACTAATCTAAAAAAATTTAGCAAAAGGCGTGCACTTGCTTGTCTATATTTATTAGTAGTCATATGATAATAATTTAGTCAGCATAAATATCAAAGTAATGCAGTGAATTTCAAAATTTACTAGAAGGTACCTAGTTTAATACGTCATAATAATATAATATCAATGAACAGAGGTATTTCCTGTTCATATTGATAGTGATTGTCACTAGTGATATGAGTAAAATTAATTGCAAATTATGGCCAAATCACTCATTAATATTCTACAAGAACATTGTATTGTGGTATATAAATGTTATCCACAATATGTTTGCACAGATTTATCTTCCCCCAAATCTATCCAGTTTAAATATGACTGTGTGGTAAATAATATAAAATCATCAGGCATTGCATCATCCAAGTCAGCAGCGAAAAATGCTGCTGCACAGGAGATGATTGTAAAATTAGGAATTGGTGAGCAATGTCATAATCCAAGAGAACCCAGTCAAGCAGAAGATATAAACTATGTTGGGAGACTAAATGAACATTGTTCAAAGAATAAACAGTGCAACCCCATATACATAGATGCAAAGGAAGGTACATTGTTCAAAACAACATGTGAGCATCTTACACTTAAAACTATTGGGATGGGAAGTTCTAAGAAGGTTGCCAAACAGGAAAGTGCAAGGAGAATGCTAGACATGTTAGTATATTATATAAATGTTGCATATTATTATCTGATATGTCTATTTTATTGCCAGAATTAAGGACAAGTCTAAAGGTTCCACTTCAACAGCGAGTATTAACAACAATAACATTATTGATGACTTAATTGAACATATTAATTTTATGTCACTCAATGAAACCAAATTGAATGCTTTATCTCATCATAATGCAATTGAGTATGATAACTCCCCAAAAGCTAAGCAATATGTTCCTCCAATTCAAGCTGAGAATTATGTGGGGCTGTTAAATGAGTATTGTGCCAAATACAAATATAAAAAGCCTGATTATTTAGAATGTGGAATGCATGGATCTTCTCACAAAATGAAATGCCTGTATCAATCATTTGCAACTGAGGGCTTTGGTGCAACTGTTGCATTTGCAAAACAGGAGAGTGCTAAAAAAATGATGGAAGTGTATGTTATTTTATTAATTGTATAGATATCAAATCCTATTTTACTGTTAATGATAATTTATAACTATGTCTCATTATTTTAGAATTGGAATTGCCCCACGTAAAGCTGAAGATGCGCCACTGATTAGTTTGTCTGCGAGGTTCGATAAAGTACTACTACCTTCGAAGTCCGAAAAGCTGATAGACAATGAGATTGTAGACGTATTCAAAGCCAAATCAACTCCAAGCAAATGTAATGACAATACCAACCAACCATCTAATGACCTTATTCTGTTTGACGATCACATAAGTGGCGACAAACGAAAGAACGATACAGGACCAAAGTGCCCCAGTTTAGAGAGGCAATTGAAGCAGAATGGCGTAGAGTATAAAATTAGAGAACTTCAAAAGAATCCATACATTTTGGCGTTTAATGGAAAACAGACAACAAGCGGCGTAGAGAAACATTTGCTAGAATTTGGAAGTTCATATGAGGAGGCTATGATCAAAATATTATGTGAAGCTGTTAAGTCATTTACTGACTCTTAAGATTTTTAAATAAGTTGATTGTATTATTAAGTTTGTTTATATAAATATTTATTATATGTTTTCTAACTAAAAATTGCCAAAGTATGTTGCTTACATAGGAAACTCTTAAAAACACCCAAACAACCGTTCAAAAATTACGTAAATTAGGAATTCTTAATTTGGACCCCCTCAAAATTATGAAACGTTTGGAACAATAAAAAAATTCAGTAGATTTCGTCAATATATAAATCAGTAAAATTTATAATAAATATAATGTACACGTATCCGGTTATTTAGATTACAATATTTAAGTAATTTAAGAGAGACCGATAATGATGCTGAACGACGTTCAAATATCATTTGAAAATAGCGTATCATCTATTTCGAGTTGCACCAATTGAGCGATTTAATATGGTATTTGATAATGCTATCACGGGCGAAAACAGGCTCAGCGGGATACTAAAAAAGTAATCAACTTTAGAATTACACATGTTGAAGACCGTAATTGTCTTACCAAGAGCACGGCACTGGCGACGCTTCGTTGCCGCTGACGATAAACAACGGGAACAAAATCGAGAAGATGCAACCGCTAAAAACAAATTTCATGTAGAAATGATCTCGAATATGGTTGCAACCCGCATACTTGATAATCCAGGATTGTGATAGTTGCGTGAGTATCGTCATTGGCAGGCCAAAACCGATGAAGTAGGGCCAATTCGTCTCGATGTATGTTAGGCGTCGATGCAGCTCCCATCCCATGTTGAACCATTTATATTCGAACGTGTAGAGCGAATACAGCATACACAGGTGGACACATGCAAAAATCTTTCCAATCATAAAGATTGGAATGTATTCAATGAGCATTGCTTGCACTAGAAACAGTGCCTGGACAGCGATGCTGAAGAGGGAATCAGCGATGAGTTTGCTTATGTTTTGCGCAAATTGCGGCCTTCCACGACTGTACCGATACGCCGAATCAGCAATGTCCTAAAACAATACTTTAAATATAGCTGTTTAAACATATTTAACAAGTTCATACTTGAAACCATAAGCAATTCACTACTTTGCTCAATAAAAATAAGGGTAGCACCCAGATTGCTTGGAAAATAAAAACTAAAAATGGCTTTATCCAAGACCATATTAAGCTGCTCATCAATGTGTTGTGGCCAAACATGATTTGTAGCAGATAGTTGATAAGTGGCAGGATACCATAGTCAAATAAAACTAAACTTGCCAGAAATATTCCTCCATTAAGAACACTGCACTGCACTGTTCTTTTTAAAACTTTGGATTCTCTGAAACATATCAATTCCATTAAACTGTTGCTAGTGATTAAAGAAGCATAAAACTCACTCATGCACTTTTAAATTTCTCACTGGAGTTACTTCACGAGTAAGATCTGATTCCCTTCTTCTAATATTACTGTTCAGCCTGGATGGAGACAATCTTTGTTTGATTCTGTTGTTCATCTCTTTATCTAGGTAAATCAGGGTGCCCATTCCTTTTATGCTATCATATGCACCTCTTGCCAGAGGCAATACAATGTTCTAAATGAAAAAGCAAAATAATGCATTTACCTGAATAGAGTTACAAAATAGCAAAATTTACCTGAAGGTCCATTCTTAGATTTTTGCAACTTAGTCTCCCAATGTACTAAAACAGAAGGCAGCCAAATTATAGTTGCCAAAACAGCTTTTGTTGTTGTTTTTCACTAGTTGTATTTAGAGTACTGTTGAATGTAAAGATGAATTGTTCAACTGCAAAGTGACTGTGAACACCAGTGAATAGGCAGCATGATTAGCCGAATTTCGATAATTAGATATTCCCTGATTAAAAATAAACTTATCGTTACACACAAATGTGTAAATTATCTATGCTAAGCTACACGCACTTCGTACTACATACGTAGCATTAGCATACAGAGACGGTCAAATAATGATAAAAATATTTATGCCCTGATGTTTCTGTACCTTATTGTTAGTACGAAAGAGAAACGATGAGATAAACCTTAAAATAAAACAGGATACCAACCACGATTTGCCTTCTTTTATTAACGCTTAGCAAGAAATGAAAATCTTCAAGCAAGAGTAAGACCGAAGTGTACGTTTCTCCTTTATATAATCCGTATTGGCAACGTTGCGAATATCATCTGTTTAATGCAATATTTGAAAATGAGGAATCAAATAAATTAGCAAGAAGAATTATTTATGTAATAGCTATTGTATTACTTTTTTAGATAAATATTCCCTAAAACGTTTATGTTTTTATAAAAGTTACAAATTAGAACTTAGCCGAGATGAGAACCAAACGATTGCTGCGATGCCATTGGTGTTTGCGTGAACTATTGCATAAATTGCTGTCGTTCAGCGAGTACGTGATGAGTAATAATAATTCTCATTGTTCATATTTCTTGTTTGTCAATAACACAATTGCGTACAATAAATAATCTGGTTTTTGTTGACGCCGTAGATTTGATGTAATTCTCGACGAATTATTTCATCCAGGATAGAGAGCAAGCAAGCTGTGTCAGCAAGGTAATGTAAACAAATAATTGGAGCAATTCTACTTCTGTATAAATAATAGCAAATGATTCTACCTTATTCATGATGTACATTTTCGTAGATGCCAATTCTGTACAGCGTTATATCGAGAGGAAGCACGATTCTCACAAAATACGCCACATGTGCTGGAAATTTTGCTGAAGTTACTGAACAACTCATCGAAAAAATTCCACCACACAATGACAAACTCACCTATTCCCATGGATTTTATCTATTTCACTACATCTGTGAAAATAGGGTTATTTACCTGTGCATTACAGATGATGTAAGTATTGCTTCCTTGGTTACTGATGCATTTGTTAATTTATTGAATCATTCTTATAGGAATTTGAGAGGTCAAGAGCATTTCTTTTCCTAAATGAAATCAAAAGAAGATTCATCATTGCATATGGCTATAATGTGGATCATGCATTACCATATGCCATGAATACTGACTTCTCAAGAATCCTCTGCAATGAGATGAAGCATTATTCAGAATCATCTGATGTTGATACCATTTCCAAAGTACATGGGGAGCTAGATGAACTCAAAGATATTATGGTCAAGAATATAGGTAAGATTTAATAAATGTTTATAAAACTAATCTAATTTGGACTTTGCTTGAATTACAGATAATGTTGCAATGAGAGGAGAAAGACTGGAATTGCTTGTGAATAAAACAGAAAACTTGAGTAACAATGTATGTTTGTCTACACTTAGCAATTTTTGAAGTTGGTATGCTTCGGGCATTAAGTCCCCTGATAAACTTCTTGAGATTATGAAGGGCATCCCAAGATTACCAATTATTCCAATTTTGCTCATCTATTTGTAATAATTTACTAATGAGTTCTAATGTGTGTATTATAATCAACAGGCAGTGACCTTCCAGAAGACAAGTCGCAACTTGGCGCGTTCCATGTACTGGAAGAGCATCAAGATGTACATCATTCTTGCGTCCGTTGTAATTGTAATAGGATATTTCATTGTGTGCATGGCATGCGGTGGACTCGCATGGCAAAGCTGCATCAAGAAATAAGTGGGTTCATTAAGCAAACAAAAATTAATGAGAGATTGTAAAAGTTTGGCTGAAAATGTCTAATTTTCTGAAGGAAACTTTAATTATATACTTGCTAACTAGTAACAACTATTTTCAACTCTCAATAACATTAATTCCATGATATTCACTAGGTATGTTTATATAAAGATGATTTGGATGTACCCAGCACTAGTAACCAGTGCATTAATATAATTTATATTTTAGCAAATACATTTAGTCTAGAGTTATGAAAAATATTTCCATGTGTAATACTAGATAGTAACGTCAATATTCTTAGAGGATTTGTATTATCATTGTAAATAACTACGGAATATAATTTTTATTTGACGAATACTTAAACTGTTAAAGTAATTGAAAAGTTTCGAAAGTTCATGTATCGGTGATTCAGAGGCTTGAAAATATGGAACAAACTTTGGTTATTTGTTCCTGAAGAAAATCCGTAGCTAGACATATCATATTCCAGCATCTGTAAAGGGGAGCTTCTGGTTGTTGCCCTTTGTGGTTGCACGGCTTCGTCAGTCACGAGAACCGTATAAACACAGCTCGTAAATTTCCCGGCTGTAACTCTCAGCAGGCCTGCTATGCAACTTAGGGGGCAAACGCAGGACGCGCTTTTCATGGAAGTTGGAGGCTGCATTGTGCACTTGCGCGCAACAGCGATGCCTGCCCCTCGTTGATCGCGTTCTACGCAAGAACGAAACGTACAAGCTGCGCCCATTCGGCCGCTTTTCGATTGCGAGCGGCGGCATTCATTGAGCGTGCAATGTGCGAAACGCCTGGATGTGCAGCCGCCTGCTGCAGCTCCTGCTGACACTGCCGTTAGTCTGCAGCCAGTTTTCGTGCCTGCTCGCGGCCCCGCGCGGTGTTCGCGACGACGATGGAGCTGGGAACCGCGATCGCCAATTCACTGCGTGCCCCTTTGCACTAAATGAACCTCCGCACAGATGATATTTTTCTATAACGCATCGCCAGCGACGCTGATTGCGAACACAAAGACTGCATCGCAACTAGCGTTCTAAGTTCGTGTCTAATCCGCACGATTTGCATTCATTCACAATCATGTAAGTACCAGATCCATACTCGCATTATCGGGCGACTAATTTTGGGCGCATCTGTAGACTTCCAAAGTTGAAAACATGGAAGACAGCTCTCCGGATTTAAGCCTCAAGCTGCGACGAGGCTCGAGCGACTCGCGCGACACGTTCTACATGGACTTCGACAAAGGTATTGACTCGGATATTGATGATATGGCCACAACATCAGCCGCAGATCTCGCTGATGTAGCTGATACTAGAACACTAACAACGGAGATGAGCGCAACATTTGGTGCTCACAAAGAAGAAACCAGCAGGTAAATGCTAAATTCTTATGTGTTTATTTTGTTTGGAAACTTTGCATTGAGGGACACTATGTAGTTAGTAGCATGCATACTCAATGCTAATTTGGCATTAGCCCCCTTTAATTTACGAATTTAAAACGAGCGCATTAATAGACGCGCGCCCGCTGCAGATTTGTTTTATGAGATAATGGCCGCATTATCCTATTGTTTATTGTATTAAATTATTGTCGACCAATTGAATGCTAAAACTTCCATGCAAAATGTTGTTACTAAACCATGAAATCTCCAGCATACACAACGTACTGCATGGAGCGTCTTCTAGACAGGTTTCTTTCTTGTATTTCCGAAGTTAAATTATTATTTTCTTTGTTTTTAGCTGGCCAACGATTCCTCCTCAGAATGTTAGTGGAGGTACAAATCGAAGTAGCACATTGGGCACAAGGGATCCTTTGCTTCCATCACCGAGCAATCCTAGTGCGCTAATTGTTTCACCGGAAAGTTTGAGCCATCAATCAACACCAACCAGCAAGCCATCCAAATCTCCAGGACATGTACAAATCCAACTGACTCCAACACGGTAAATTCAATTATTTTTCTACATATTGTTTGCTAAAGTAAGTTTAAACTTGTTATTAGAACGATTGTTTTGACTTCAGGACAAAACTTTGAAAGTACTTTGAAAGTTTCAAATACTTTAAGGAGCGCTTTTAACGGTTTTTATTTTTAATGAAAAAGTTATTTCTGGAATATTTCTTGATATAATTTTATTTTAACTTTTGCAGGGAAGTACCAGGACCTTTGGCAATGGCTCCAATGAACTACTATCAAAACCAACCAATTCCAATGATGAGAAGATTGTCACGTGCTGAGAAACAAATCGAATGGCGACAACTTGGAGCGTAAGTTTTTCACTATACACCCATTAAATATTCTTATACATAAATTTGTTAACAATTTCAGTGATGCACTTGCCACGACACTTTCTGCACTTTATGGAAAACTTTTGGTTGTGATGGGAACTGCATTTCCCATGGCTGAAGTCATCTCAACTTATATTCCACCATCGTTTTACGAAATTTACTATCTTTATTTGTACATTGGAAGCATGATCTTCCTCTTTTATATGTACGTTGTCCTTCTGCGAGATCGACGACAACGAAAAAAGGAGGAGGATGAACGAAACAGTAAGCGATTTGCTTTCTATTTGTTTGAAAGTTTTTAAGTTTTTTAATTGACTCGTAGAAGCCGAAAAATCTTCAACTTCAAATGATGAAACCGACACAACAAGTGATACAACAAGTACTCAGCCATACACGCCAAGAAGATCTTCAATATCCATGCCACAAAAGCAGAATTATGGAAGTTTTTATTTACGTATGGGTGCTGTTGGTAAGTTCTAAGTTTATTACCATTATTTTGGTTGAAATTTCATACTTTTGGATACTCCAATTTGATAAACCAAAATGTGAGATGAAATTTCTTGATTTATATTCAACTTTTTGCAGCATTTGGTATTGGAAGCATGATTTATTCTGGACTTGAATTTGGGCAATATTTTGAACTGGAGCGCAATACAAAATGCCATAATATATTCCTAGCTCTGACTCCAGCAACAAGAATGGCGTTCATATTTATACAAATGTATTTTATATTTTTAAATAATGAGGTAAGAAATTCACAACAGTTTCTTAAGAAAAGTTTTGAAAAGTTTATTTTTAGCAAATGCGCGTATACAAACACAAAATAACAGCAAGATTTGGTTTGATGCACATGATTGGGACCAATCTATCAGTTTGGCTTTTGGTCCTTGTGCAGGAAACAAAACATGAGATTCTAACATTCTACAATCCAGAAAACAACTCGCTTAGGATATCCCACAGGATACCCTATCACAAGCACAATGTTCTTGGGTTACCTGCAGTGCCAGTTGATCATCCTGCAGAAGCTCACGACCATCATCACATCGTCCCACGCGGATTGAAAGGACCTCATCATCTCTACGAATGTCGACGCACGAATATCATCGGTTCGTTGGTCCAGGACGCATCTCCATTTCTATTTCCCTGCACGATCGAATACAGTCTAATTTGCGCTGCCATTTTATACGTAATGTGGAGAAGTATTTCAAAACTGCCAGTTAGCGCATCAGCGCTCAAACTCAAACCGGAAATGAACATAAAGCGCACACCGCATCATTATTCTGTGGATTGCTCACGCGCTCATAAAGGACTCTTCGTTGGTATCCTGCTTTTAGTGCTGACGATCATCTCGCTGATTCTATTCTTCGTGCTGATATCACGCGCAGAATTCGTTGGATTGGCCGTTATTGAGGTGAACATTGCAGAGTTGACTTTATATGGTTTAACAACTTTGGCAACTCTTATTGGAATGTGGCAAGTTCGCCAACTCAAATATGATGGTTCACGCAACCTGCAACTGGATAATATCCTCCTGGTAGGCGCCCAGACTGGAATGTATATTTACAGTACGTTTACAATAATTGGTGGACAATTTACCATCGAAAGAAACACGGTTTTGGTGCTGGTTACTGCGTTGGCTTCGCTCGTGCAGACAACTTGCCAGACAATTTTCGTCCTGGATGCATCCAGACGTTCGTGCGCTACTCCAGAGCAAATTCGCAAGAAGCCTGCTCGCCAAATCGTCACATTTCTTCTGGTTACCAATTTGGCGATGTGGGCCATTAATACTCTGGAGAAATCGCGTGCAGAATCGCATCCGATCCAGTTGCATTTCTATGGTTTATGGGCTTGGACGATCATCACGCATGTTTCAATGCCTCTCGCGATTTTCTATCGATTCCACAGCACTGTTTGCTTGTGCGAAATCTGGAAGCGCGCTTACAAGATGAAACCAGCGTACATGTGAAAGCAGGAGTTGATGCGCAAGCAGATGACTGCAAAATTGCGCATCCCTCGACTCACTGTGAGCAAATTCGATAAGTAATCGAAGAAAATGTGACAAAATTAATCAATGAATCTAGGGAACAAATAACTCAGATCAGAAATTAGTTCGAACTAGTTTTAGACGTGAAAAGTTGCTTAGAAACAATCTCTGAATGATGGGGAAAAGTCCACATCCAATAATTTTGAATATTTAGATATTATCGACTCTTAACTACCTCTCGAAATGAAAACATATTCATTTTTATAATGTTTACAATAGCGGTAGATAGCAAATGTAAAACTTTATGGATAAATTGCTCAAGAGCTCAAGACATGCTGAACGTGTACAAAAACTGTTTTTATTCATACAAATGTACTCGACAAGTAGCAAACATTGCCAGAAAGTTTTAAATGTTCTCAGAGACTTTAAGTCCATCCATTGAAGCCAAGCCAAATAAATATGTAGAGTTCAGCATGTCCGATTAGAGACCAAATATACGTATGAATTTACTCAAATACCAATTAATATCTCACTAAAATTAAAATTAATTCAAAGAAGTTTTCTACTATTTATACACGTATAACAAAAACTATATTTACTATACCGAATGTTTAGCGTGTCGGACATTTGTATTTTGCGTACATAAATGCGTACTGAGTAATATTATTAACGAGAAAATGGAAAACCTAGAGTAAAGTGTGATCATTGTACAAATACTGTTCCTAAACAATCGATTGATTTGTTAGACTATATTAATTTATTTGTTGAATTTAGATGTTGCCATTTGTTGCTGTTATTATTTAAAGCCGTTGAGCGAAAACGCCAAAGCATGGAGAAAGATTTCGCTTTTCATTTTGCGGTCATTACGCGTAGCTTTATGCATTTATATATTTCTATTTATAATAATTCGAATGAATCATTTAATTCATGTCACAAATATATGATTGTTGTTACTTTTGAACGCTATAATGTAAATAATAATGATGTATTAGTCTGAACTTTTGTATAATATATGATCCTATTATTGTACTAATTGATTTAATTCATTTCCAATAAGAAAACATGGGATGTTTAGGAATAATATTCAGAGTCATTTGTCGCATTAATTATTCAAAAGTATCATCATTGATGTATAAATCAAACATCACTTAGAATTCAATTAAGATATAAAGGTAAACCCGATCATCAAGTAATATTTTCATCACAAATAGTGAGTTAAATCATGTTGTGCCCAAATAAATCAAAAAGTGATGCAATCATATTAGAAAATGCGATGATACTCATTACTTATCGATATTTCTATTTGAATTTTACGACTGAAGAAGAAAAACACACATTATATTTTGCCTACTGCATTTTGGTTGCTTGGTTAATTGTTGGATTATACTACTTGCAGAATGAGTTTGGTAACTAAACAATTTGTTTCTATTCGACTTTCAAAGTTTCTGTCAACATTTTCAGATCAACGCGCTAATTGGATCAAAACTTCTAAGAAAGTTATTTCGCTGATGTTCAACGCGTTTGCCCACTTTCTTATAATTACGGACAAGGAATCATTAGATTTTCAAACATGTGCAATAATCTTATTGGGGGCTGTTCGTTTGTTGTATGAAAGAAATTCTTATGTAACATTTGTTATGCGTTCTTATGTATATTTCATCACTTGCGCTCTTCTAGGCATTTACTCTTTTATTGCGTTATTGTTTTTGAATGAAAAATGGAATGCTGTTCTCGTAAATAATACATACAGGGAATAAAATGACACTTTATTCCCGCAGTTTTAAACTTGAGGATGTGGTCATAAAACCAATCCTCACCAAACCGACTATACATGGGGGAGTAATGTACGATATTTCACTCTCGTCGCGGTTTAGTTCTGCCCGAACAACAAATATTACCAAAAAAAACAAGCCACACTTTGTAAAGAAAACATGAAGGAATCTGAAGAATTTGAATTTTAATAAAATATGATTAATCAGTTAATCAATAAATTATTGACCTAATTTCCCCCGGGAAATTTTGAATTAAGCTGGTGGCGCCCTCATTAGTGTGAGACAGAGTTATAAATTCAAACTTGTTGACATTAGTTTCCAACTATTAAAACTCATAATTATTAAATTCAAGACTCATCAGACTCATTTTATCACGCGTTTCTGTAAGACGTCCTTGATTGTTCTTCCTAGAGTTTCATTTAGCGTTGCAACTCGTGTAATTATAAACAATATGTTCATTGTTGTGCCTCACCAGACGGCGACTCTTTCATCCAGGCTGTCCGGGACAAAGCACTTTTAGTTGAGCGATAAGCAAGATAGCAACGAAGTCGAATAAAAGTATAAAACCAAAATATTAATCTTGCAACTCGTGCAGTTCTCATCAAAAACGCAATCCTCGCACATGTAACATAACCTAAAGAGCAGCGTCTACCCATACCAGTGATAGCGCCAGAAGTTAAATTAGTTATTAACAATGGCCCCAAAGAAGAACAAAGGTGGAAAGAATGGGTATTTCTACTTTCTCATGGACCTTCGCAAGAAAATGGACTTCAGTGCAGCTGAGAAAGAAGCAGCGCGCCAATGGCCGGTATGTAACTCTTATCTGATTCAAACATGTTTTTTTTAATTTTGCCAAATTTACATGTGCTCAGATATTGTCAGCTGCTGATAAGGAATACTATAATGGACTCGCACAGAAGTCAAAGGGCTCAACAGTCAAGATGACTGCATTGCAGGAGAACTTACCAGAAGTACAGAGGCAGGAAGATGAGAAAAGAATGAAGGAAATACAAATGAAAGACTACATCACAAAAACTGTGAAGACATTGTATGCCAATGAAAGTAAGTACCGTTTTCCAATTAGATTTTATGCTAGTTTACTAATCTAAACTAAATCTCTGATTTCAGTGATTCACAAAGAGTATTTCCACATAATGCACATTAATAATTTTTTTATTACCACTGATAATGTCTATTATCCTGGAGAGATTGGTTTGTTGAGGTTTAATTTTGAACGCGGCGTTATTGATGAAAACGTCTATCATTCTCTAATAAGACCTGGCAAATTCCCAATGGGATATTTGGGTTTGGCAAAAACTGCCTCACAAACTGTGCACAAGTTACCATATTTAAACAATGAGAATAGCAACATGGAGGAGGTTTGCAGAGATGTTTTTGAATTTCTCAGTGTAAGTATATGAACTTTTCTTGTTCCAACTGTAAATTTGAATTGTTATTATCTTTACAGGATTCTGCAGAAATGGCCCGCTCGACCACGTTACCACCCATTTATGTTAAGGACGATTTTCGTGTGTTAGTTGAAAATGTGATGTTGCAATTTGCAAATACTTATGGTAATTATAACACTTGACCCTTTGTTTGCTTTGCATTACTGCATGCTTTATGTGCGATTTTTTGTCTTATATGATACTAATTCATCTGACTATAGTAACCTTTATTTGGAGTAAGCATACAAACAGAATTGAAACAGAATTTTTGAAACAACATGCGTGCGTTGATTGTAGGATATGATGACAAACAAGTAAGAGTGTTCGACTTATCGTTTTTGCTGTTCACCATTCGAAATGAAATCAGCGGTTCAATTGTCTGGCCGACAATTTGCCAGGCCATCAATGAATTGGATCGAGATGTGTATGATTACACAAGAGAAATTCCCTGCCAGGTTTGAGTAATTGCATTTGCAACAATTGCAATTGTTATCATTGCTTTTCATTTCTATTTTCAGTACCATAAGGAAGCTGATGCTCCAATTCATTGCAGTCGGTCTCATGTGATTCGAATGTCTTTTATTTTATGTGACAATTGCTGTACGGATATGGGGATCAAATTGATTCCCGGCCAGCATTTGCCATTGCGTTCCAAAGTTGATCCGATTCAAAGTTATGCTGCGTCTGAATCGTCACGTACCGTTCCAGGAGTAAGTGTATTTTTAAAAGATAATTATTCCTGCATATTTGTTGATGGTGGACTGAGACAGTTTGCAAAATTTAATTTTACAATCAAACATAATCCTTTGTTTATTTCTAGCGTTCATATGCACCAAGCACATCAAATACGTATCGTACCAACTTAAAGAGTTTGGATTTCAATGACCAAAGCACGACATCTGACGACCAGTATTTTGATACTGCGAGTGAGGTACAATCGGAAAGTGCTGCATCAACATTCACACCTACTGTCGCCCCATCACAATCATCTTTCGGTGGGCCAAAAACAAATTGGCGAGATACAAGTAAGTTCTGAATTCTGATTCTATAACTAAACAAGTTTAACTGAATGAATTCTCTTTTACAGAATTCGGCCAAATGAACAGAGGCAGAGGACGTGGCAGCCGACATATGCAATAAGAAGAAATGTTTTAATTCCTCGAATCTCAATGTTATTTCCCTCCAATAGTCGAGCTTAATAATCGTAAGGAAATCCAATTTTACTTATTATTTACCGAATGAAATAAATGTGTTTTATACAATACTTAGTTTTGAACCTTTTCGCCTGTTTTCCATGTGTGCCACAATGATCTTGGCAAATTCTTCACGTTGAAGTAAATCGTACGAATTTCGTAAAAATCTCGCAATTGTTTTGTTGAGGTAGTCGATTCCATAGGCAATTAAATTCCAGCCGAGTTCAACTCCTGTTCCGAAATCGCATTCATCAATTGCAATATTCGTGTAGGTAAAAAGTGGTTGCAATTTGTCGCAGAGTTTTTCCTGATCATCAGGATGATCCAGTTGTTTTAATCTGTCGAGGATGTTTTTCAGTTCTTTATCGTTTAGATGTAATTCTCTATAGCCCAATTGGGTCCTAAAAGTAAAGTACTATTTAGTGAAAAAATAACATCATAATAATTTTTATACTTCTTATTGTATGGGACCACAAGTCCAATCTTATTGAACGTTTTCGTGACGACTTTCTTCTCTCGATTTCGCATCTCATCAGTTTTTGTAAAAATGGAATACTTCAAGTTCTCTGCTTCCTGTTTCACTAAGTTCAAGAGCTTTGAAATTTTGACTTTCACAAATGGACTACAGCTCTTGACCTTCTCTTCCAAGTACAAACTGTTTGAGTAATAATCAATTTTAATTTCTTCATTTTTTCTAGTTTTATAACACATACCATACAGCTGCAAAAATATTTGCACCCATTGTTGTTAGTATACCATCTTTTCCAGCTGAATTGCAAGCCATGAAAACTGGATTCTCCTTTGGATTATCTCTGAAGTAGCCAATATGATATCCAGTTTTATCATTTCCTTTTAAAACTGTTTGGAACTCAGGTGGATCATAATAATATCTGAAATCACATTAAATTAGTTGCATATATTTATTAATTGTATAATTAAGCTAAAATACCCACCTCCAATGGCATAGAAATTGCTCATCTGTGAATTCTTGTGGGGCTGATGCAAATTTGCCATTTAACACATCATAAGGACCCACCAACAGCAATTCTGCATCTTGAAAGGCAACACTTGGGTTTTTACTGTTAATTGATTTACAGAAGTTCCAGAATTCATAAAAATCTTCAGGCATTTCCACCAGGAATTTCTCTTTTATGAAGGTTTTTGATTCTGTACCTTTGTAAGGAAATTCTTTTGTTTGAGATATTTTCATTGAATCCTGATGTTGTTGCTCAGGACTTGGACTTGTTTCCTTTTCCATAACAATTGGGGGAACAGCTTCAGAACTTGTGCCTTCATCATTGGATTCTGATTGGGATGAAACTGATTCAATTATATCTTCATCCGAATCAGAAATATCATTTGTGGTTGTTTTGATTTCCTTCTTAGGAGGGCTGACCTCATTTTGCTGGGGATCTGGCTTCAATCGTTTAGCATTTCCTTCATAATCCTTAAAGTAAAGCAAATAGAAAACAATATGTAAATTGTATAATTTGTGTACCTTCTTGTCTGGTGCCTGACCTCGCTTTGGTGGATGTTTGTATTTTTTGTGATGCTCTGGATTTTTTTGATAACACCGAACCCCATATTTACACGTCATACGTTTATCCATTTGATGATTACCAGCAAACATCGCAACAATTACCAGATAATAAATAAAACCTGAAAAACTAATATAGAAATGGGAACAATTTTGAGGTTACACAAAGAGCGCTCAAATCGTAGTTTGTAGTTTTACCGTACGATGACACTAGGGGTATCATTTGCGAATAAAATATGGTTAGAACGGCTAAAATCCGTTACAGATTCAGTCATAAGACTGAATTTATTGTATTAGGTGTGAAATAAGTTAGAACTGAAGTAATGCTACAAATAAATAGTGCTTAAATAGATACTGGCTCCATTTGTATTGCGGGACAAGCGTCCGGGTAAGTTTTCTTTAGCCTGTTGCAAATATACGAGCGAAAATCATAAATGGAATCATCTTGTGCTTCTTGATCAAATTTCTGTAACAAAAACAATTAGTACTTCAATTGGTATTTCATTGCCACAATAGAACGTACATCATTATAAACAATGGTTGGAATGAAGGATGGATTGTAAACATTTGTTATCTTTTCGGCATCCAATTGCAATTCAGTTCCCATTTGCGATTCGTAACATTCCTTGACTTGTTTCCAAACAACGCCGACTTGTTTGGCACACTGCAAAAACAATTCGCAATGAAGTAGTATAATTAGATTATTTGTTGCACATACATTCTGCCCATATTCCCCAGGGCTTTTCCAGTAATTTGTCATGAAACAATTAGCGTACTCCACTTGTTTGTCTTGTGATTCAAGCAACATAAAGACACAAGATTGTACGCGGTTTCCTTGGCATTCCTGGGGGCCGTGTTGGCATTCAAAAGTCTCTTTGTTGCTCTGCCGAACAAGTTTCATGTTTACCAAGCGATTGCAGATTTAACAGATTAGTACTCACGTAACTTTTACCAAATGGCACAAATGTTATGTTCACATATTTGGCAATATCCTTGTAATTAGGACAGAGTTGATTTGCAATGAAATTGACGCTATCCGGACAAAGCGACTCGTAAAGTATCTTGATATCCAACTGAAATAATTAAACAATAAAAATCAGGTTATTATCAGTTGAATTAATTAATTTGCAAGGTCGCAAATTATAGCGCTTAATAAGTTTGTTATTCGGTGTGAGTTACCTTCTCAGCATAATTATGCTGTGCGATAAGAATGAGACCCAAAAGTATGTATCCTTTCATGATTTTATTATTGGCTGGGCAAAAGTGAAACTGGCGAATTTCCTGCAACTTTTGCTTGTATTTATAGTCAGCACTCGCGAATCAATGCGTCACAATCAATACAACAATTACGAATTAAATTAGTAATAATCGCGTGCACGCTTCACGCGAAGCAGTTGAACAAATGCGAGCGCGAAACCGACGCGTTTCGATTTTATCAAAACTTGTTAATACCGTAATTCCGCACACAATGAATATCCATTTGGAGTTGGTTCACGGATCTTGATAAGTTGGAAAAAAACGAGGCAATCGAGGTGTTTCGCGCTGGCCCGCTTTGACTCTGCTTTCGTGTTTACTTATTTGCTTTTATTTTGGAATTTTTGTTGTATGGATGCGAATGACCTCTTTCACATATATTCAGATGGCTCAAGCCATCATCATCATCAGTATTATAAAGCGGTTTAACCACAGCCAATGCGAGTCTGAGAGAGTTGGGACATTTTTTGCAATGTGACAAGATCATTGTGAAGAAATGCAATTTCTGATGGTAAGAGGTAAAGACGTTGTTAATTTAAGACAGGAGTATTACATAAATTTATTATATTAGTTGCATAAGTGCAGGTCTAATGTATTTATAATTGGAAAAACGATTAGTTCATTTAGTCGGCTTTAAACCGAATTATAAGTTGTTTGTTATGATTTTGATAATGTTAATGGTCATGGGGATTTGGAAGTACATGCGATTGGGAATTACATGTTATGATTATTGACAGTACACAGTTGAAGCCTGTGAATTACTTACTACTCCTTATCATTTACTCATAAACTCATTCAGTTATTGATTGTTGAAGATGGAGCAAAAGTGGAAAAATTTCTGAAGCAAAAGCAGTTCATAATTTCCTATCCATATCGGTTCTTGAAATGGTTATCAATTTTGACGAAAAATAGCAATAATTACGATCCCTAATTTTTACAGGACTCAGAATTACCCGAAATTGCAAAATGGGGTACCTAAAAATGCAAAATTTTCGCCTTTTTTCGCTCATTTATCTGCATATAACTTACGAACCATTGCACCAATTAAATTAAAGTTGCAACCAAATTGTAGGGCTTGATGAACACTTTCCAAAAATGTATGGGTTCACGCCCTTTTCGGCCTGGGGAGAGCAGAAATCGCGTTCGAAGAAAAAATTTGAAAAAAAAGTTTGTAGCGAAAAAACCGATATAAAATTCTTAAAATCGCTCGGGTTTTCAAAAATTTTTATATCTCCGGAACTAATGGACCGATTTGGATGATTCAAAGGGCATTTATGGTATTTTGACGAAAAAATAACAGAGGTGATGGTCCCGAATCTGTGCGGGATTCAGAAATACCCGAACCTGAAAAATGGGGTTCTAAAAATGCAAAATTTTCGCTTTTTTCACTCCTTTAACTGCGAATAACTTTTATACGGTTGGAGCAATTAAACTAAATTTGGAACCAAATTGTAGGTCTTGATTAGCACTTTCCAAAAATTTATGGGTTTACGCCCTTTTGGTCATGAAGAGAGCAGAAATCGCGTTCGAAGAAAAAATTCGAAAAAAAAGTTTGTAGCGAAAAAACCGATATGAAATTCTTAAAA
>JARJDZ010004556.1:0-11856 GCA_030264555.1 Aleochara sp. GC000083 | reverse complement strand
CGTGGCTTGAAACGCTGTAGACGTTGTCGACAATGGGCCCAATTGTTGAGACGTTTGTGAAGGAGATAATTAACGCGTTGAGACTGTTCTCATGCGTTTAATCTCTTTTTGAAGATGCTGGGATGTTGGAATTTTAATTAATCTTAGGTTAAGATATGAATATTGTCGTTAGGTAGGCAACCAAATATGCACTACATGTATACCTATCTATTTTTGTTGGATTTGATGGATTTATAGAGTGGTTTGATTATAAAAATTTAAAATGAATTAAGTAACTGGAGCTTACAAACTAGTATTTTGTATGAGGGCTTTTTAGTAATTAAAATTGAATATTTTTCACCTGTCAAATTAGCCAGGTACATTTTTTTACAAATGAGAAAAATGGATATATTTTTTCTACAAGTAAGAGAAATAAATGACATCTCATAAATTAATGTGCTTTAGTTATTAAACTTTCAAATATTTAAGGTTTGACAAACATAGTAACAATGTGACAGCTCGATTTAATTGTGACATTTGAAATGTCATATTAAAAATTGTGGAAGTAATTTTGGATTTTGTTGCTTCTTGAAACATTTGTATCAACTTTTCTCCAGTAAGATAAAATGTCGTATATTACACGTGTACGAAATGCCATAAAAAAACTCTTGAAATTTGTGTATCATTTGTGTCTATAATTTTGCATTTCCCACACTTTAATATAATCTACTATTTATAATAAAATTTGAAATATAAAATTTAAAGTAAAAATATAAACAAATTCATTCTTTGTTAAAATGATAGAAGTTATAATATAAATGGAATACATGGAAACAATTGAATGCGGATCAACGTAACAATCGAAATAATCCTTGACTCCTCTCCGCAGACACGTTTTAATCAAATTTTCCAAATGCGTATCACCAGCAGGCAAATTAATTTCGCACTGAATTATTTATAGCGCTGACAAAAAGAAGACGAGCACCGAAGATAATAGACATTCCAACGAGCACGCCCGATACAAATATAACCTAATAGAGCCGGCCGCATTGCTGGTTGCCTGCTCGCACCCTCCTGCGTTACCGTCGCCGAAATTAATAAGTGTATATGAGTCCAGGGATCAAGAGGCGTTGAATCCCTGTGAATATATGGATATGTTTGTGGCATTGTCGCGCGTGTGTGGATGGTTACAGATCGAGAGGGATGCGCCAGAGTAACATTGAATAAAATCATGCCGCCACCGAGGACGACGACGACGCAAGAGGTCGCAGGCTGGCAAGAATTTAATTAAATTAGTATTAGCTTATTGTGACCGCCCTTGAGCGTATCCCCCCACTTACGTACACTTCCACTCAACTTCACTACAGAAAGGATGCGTGTCCTTGTTCATTCGATGATTATTCACTCGGGAAAGCGGGAGTGAGTGGATTGAGGAGGATGGTTACGGTTCTAGGATGTGTCGATACAATTTATTGGGACGTGATGGCCTTTCAAGGTTAAACGTGCTGCCAAAGAGAATAGAAATACAGTTTATTGTAATATTGGTTGCCTATAGTTACCCACAGAACAGCTATAATTCTGAAAAATTATCATCATTTCGATTGTTCGGAATCTCATACTAAATGGATATTAAATTGGGTGTCGTAAAAAGTAATTCATTATTTTCGGATAAAATTTGATGGTTCGGTAAAGTAACTTGATGTCATTTTAAATTTAATATCAGTGCACTTCTTTCACACTAGCTTATTGTCAAAAAATTGAAACAGTGGAGCTTGTTGGAGTAAATGGTTACAAACGTTGTTTTGTGGTTTGATGTTTAACTCGACAATGTTCATAATTTTATCAACATTTTTAACGACAAAACTAAAATTGCATATAATTATCTCTTATACTATCAAAACTTACTTCATTCTTTCAACCGTCTTACTGCGAACTGGAATTTCCACATTTATAAAAAAAAACTCTAAAACATAGCGTGTTTTCTTGTAGGTATCCATTTTTGACTCAAGCTTATACAAAACTAAATAAACTAATTCAAAAATTATCATCACATTATTTTTAATACAAAATTTCCCGATCGATATTATTCAACGCCAGGTATAGTTTAAAAACATCTATTACCAAACTACTAAACCTATTTAAATAGGTACATAGAAAAAATGATAATATTCTAGTAGGCAATACACTGTACAATACAATACTATTGTGTAAATCGGGTGTTTTCAACCTTTTGTAATTCCCGGACCAGTAAATTGAGAAAAAGAAATTTCGCGGACCGGTAAATTTTTTACGATATAAATATTGATTGTAATCTTTGTGGATCTGTCAAAGTCCTTCTTCGAAATTTAATGCTGTTTTGAATTTTATAAAATTTCGTCCAGAAATACTTTTGGTATTGTCGTGTATTTACTCAGACTAATGATCACAATTACATAATTCTGTATGTAATACCTCGGGACCGGATGTCCAATCCGAATAATTCAGACTATATTTTTTATATATTTTAAGGTACTTTTGATTTGATTTGTGATTATTTTAAAATTATACGTTTTATTTGAAAGATAATCATGTTTTATATACTTCCTAAAATGTAGAAGATTTCCAGTATGATTTTGTTCCAAGATCACTTTTTAAAAGAAGTACATTGTGTTGCCTATATTCATCTTGGGAAACAATGGCTCTCAATGAATTTCAGTCCTTATTTCCAAGTAATGATGTCCGTTGAAGTCACATTGAAATTCTTCAATATTTTAACTTCCTTCATCACCTTCCGGCAGTCGCTCCCACCCGCAGCATTCACGGGCCAAAGTTGAACCGGGGTGCACACTATTAAATTCTGTTGAATACAATTCAAATCCCATTGAACCGCCTCCCATGCCTCCCGGATGCCCCGTGCCTTCGCATTCCCCCATTATATCAAAGACAAAACAGATGAATACAGTAGTGTGGCAGTAGTGGTGGTGCAGAAGTGAAGATCTGAAATGAACTGAAGAGACCTCCACACAGTTCAACTTGAACGCGGGCAAACCGACGAACGAACCGAGAGGCAGAATGCATGGAACACTGAAATATATAATGTATATTCCTGAAGACGACTGTGCACTCTATGCATATATACGACTATATCTATATTGAAATAGTGTGGAAACAAGCGTCCAGGAGTGGATGCGATTCCAAGAAGAAGGAGAAATGGGAAGATTCATGGAAGCATGCGCGAGAGTGAGATGCTACAGGGGCAGGAACACAGTGGATGCTGCAAGCTGGATGGAGTAAAGAGGAATATAATGCGTTCGTCCGGAGCTGAACAGAACGCGAACAACAGACGTTATTTACTACCTTCCACCATTTATACTAATAAATATTAACTAATACTACAGTTGGTTTGTGTGTTCAATGTGAGATATATGTATAATGTTTTCCAATTGTTCCTATACTGCATGATTATAACCATAACAATTCCAACGAATAACAGATTGCAATCTTCATGAAGTAGAATTTTGTTTATCCAGAAGAGTTTATGCAAGGGTTATTTATTGACATCCTTTAAATTTTCATTTTATAAACTGGAATTAAAATGGTTTATTAAAAAAACTCCAAGTTGCAGTGGAATGGATCCTAACTTTGGAAGACACTCTATGAACAATTGCAAGAGTCTTGCTTCCTTACTTACTCCCATGTCTGCATATTTGTTCGTAGTGTCTGAAATAGCCAGAATATTGGAGATGCTTGAATATATGGAAGAGAATTGAGTCTAAGACAGTATCTGGAGTTGAGATGCTTGCTAGTGGCTCAAACAACAATCATCAACTATATCTACCTATTTACCAGAGTTCTATGCACAATCAAATACATATATCATAGGCAAATATATAGGTAAAAACATTGTGCTTTTGTGAGTGACAGGTTGTAGGAAGTCATCTTGAAGTTTACAATATTCCATAAGGAAGATAAACAGGCAAATTTATGCTCGAGTAATTCGACTATTTAATTAATGTAATATATGCACATTTGTAATAGTTTAAAAATTATAAATATCTGACAGTGTTTTATCTTCATTTGAAAGATATATTTACAAGTAATATTTTATTATGTATTTATTTTAAAAGATGATGAAATTTCTTCAGTATGAGACTATCTGTATAGTTGGTTGCATACGTTACGAGACTTTCAGGATATAGCAGGATGTAAGATTATAATTTCTGTCTGTCTCAAACTATCATTAGACATTTTGAGATTATTGAATAAAAGATAAATTGCAACAAAGTATTTTCAAAAATTCGCAAGATGAAGAAATTCTAAACTGATTTCACGTGTAACATATCATATTAATTGGCTGAATAACAATAATATTAGCAGGTAAATTATAATTATTTTCATGATATCTCTAGAAAAGAATTGAATAAATTATAAAATTTCAACATTAAGCTCTTATTGAGATATTTAGCTTTTGTTTTGTTTGATATTTAAATAAAAATAAATAATATCAATATGGCTATAAATATCATTCAGTTAATATCATTATCGCTTCTAACTTTCTAGGAATACTATGATGATAAGCTTGCTTCATATTAATAATAATAACTTTGTAATATTAATGTTCTTTTTACAAAAACATAACATTCGTATGTAATTGCTTTGTGTTACAATTTTGTTTTTTTAAGTAAATATTATAATGTATAAGTATATGTATAAGTATACCAAAAATCAAGAAGAAATTCTGAAAACGGGAGAGATAAAGGGAGTGCACCCGAAAGCTGAGACAATCTATATGTTATGATACTAATTATATCAAGATTTGATTGAAGAATACCTTTTATAATTGAAAATAATATTATAACTGTTAATAATAAAAAAGGTGTACTTAGGCTCTGCTATTAAATGTGTCATAATATAAACCCTATATTTTTATTTTCAATCCAATAATTATCAAAAAGGCATTTTTATTTTAAATGGATCCAAGATTTTGGCAACTATTAGCAATATTTTCATCTAACGTTGCATCCAAAAAGGGGTGCGTTCTCAATAAATAGCCCCAAGTTATTTACAGATTCTGCCAATTCAACCTTGCTACATTTCCTTATACAATCGATTTGCAAAACCTTAAAAGCATCACAATATGTTATTTATTTAGCAAGGATTAATGGAAGTTGAATACTTCTTAAATACCTACGTTTCTTCGGCAAATACAGCATCAAATGACTTTTTGAAAACGTGAACAATGAAAATATACGTCAGTTGAAATGTGTGAGTTTCATCGCGTGGGAGAACCAGGAGTTTCTCACACATTTCGTTTACTTGCATTGCAGTTTCCCCTCAAGCTATTTTGCCAGACATTGTCAAAGGACATGTTATTGTAATTGTGCATCGAACGTACTATCAGATACAACAGAGATAAGATACATATTGCAACCATAAGTGGGTGGAATCGGGTTTGCGGATGACATGCGATACAAAAGAAGTACTCTTCAGAGTTACAACAAGTGGAATTTGAAGATAGATTGGTTTTGTGATATCGCTTCGATTATTGCTACAGTTTGATGGCACTGATAATAAGGTGTTCAGTCATAATTTGAGGCCAGAAAACATGGTTCAATAATGAAATGAAAAATTCACATAAATTATACATTATAAAAATAAAATTTAAAAAAATCCAGACATCGCAATGATAATAAATATATGTCCACCTGTTGAATTATAAACCGCAAGAATAAATCCACAAAGGGAATAACACAAACATATCAACAACAAAGAAATGCAAGATCATTGGTAAGATTCAACGCTCTCCATCCACTTCTTCACATTACACAAACTCGCCCTACGAAATCAGACTGTTTGATCTCTCTTGTTGATGATTGTTTGTGTTGAAGGTTCTGAACATACACTTAAGGGTAGGCCAAACAAACACCAACCATTGTGCAATGGCAGCCATTTAGTGTATGTGAATGGAATGTATCATCGATTGATAACAATCTACATTTACTGATTGTCAGCACACATTACATTCGAGGAACAAGTGCCCTTCTTGTGCTTCACACATTCTTGTTAATCTGTTCCACTTTGTATTATATTTATTTAGTCGTTCTCACATTTTATTTCGCTAAATGCTTCAACTTCCTCCAGTAAATAAAGACAAGTGGCCTTTTGCAGTTCGCAGTTATGTTCCATATATTTGCAAAGACTTCCCTCGGGGATGCATGCGCGAATGTTTAAGCGAAGGAAATATAGGCATGAAGATAATGATAAAGATGACAGCTCACCCTGAAGATTAACATCTTGGAACGCACTTGCTCCAATTCTACTTGGTTCTTCAAGTGTTTAGAATACACAATGATGCGAAATGAGTGCGTGTGGGAGTTTTTGCTCAATTGTGGATGCAACGTGACAATTCCACAAATGGAAATTCTGAAGCCATTTACTGTGATTAATATTTTCTACGTTATTCTTAGTTTTATATTATTTTTCTTAAGTTTGAAATTAGCATTTTCAGTAGGTCAAATTGATTTCTAAATATATTCAAAAACGAATTCGTACATAATACAAGTGGGCACATCAAAAATACAAAATTTTGTTATTAATCAGTTCACGTATATCATTTTAGTCATATCTAAAAATTCTTATAATGTAACGCGTGTCATTAAAATTCCAAAAAGAACGGAAATAAAATTTACGGCCAAGTTATAAAAGAGGATAAAGTGAAATAATTTAAAGGAACATCGTGAAAACCTACATTCAAGTTGAGAATGTACAATTTTAGGTTATGTTGCGGTTGGCATGTGTTGGAATTCTGTGGAAGGTAGGAAATGCGAATAATATGAATATGTTAGACAAAATTCGCAATTTTCTTCTATACCCTCGTTTAATATTCGTCCGAGTCCGCCCTGGGCCATAGGTTATAAAATTTTCGGAGAAGATATGACATATTTCCACTTTGAGTGAAGGCAACATAATAGAGAGAATTTTTTCACGTACTCTTCAAATGGTTAGAATTTTATTCATCAGCTTTTCATTTTTTCCTATATTCCTCTAACATTTGTTAGTCTTTAATTTAAAGTGTTAATCTGACTAACTTATATTCAAATAAGAGTAATGATCAATGTTACTAATTAACTAATAATATTAATCAAAAATGAAATTCACACAAATAATTATGAAGATCAAATAGTAAACGGTTACAACTCTCGATTTTGGCCCTGAATGTGCAGAAAAAGTAAAACAATTTTTAATCAAATGAATTTGTAATAATATTCTTGCAAATATTTGGCATTATTTTTGGTAGTTGAGTGAAAAATATTATAGATTTTAATTTTGTTATTTTATGATGAAGATTATTTTAAACTTGTTGCAAAATTTATATGTATTTCTTTTCTTGACCTGAGAATTATGTTTTATAAATCTATTCTTAAGGAACGGGAACAACATACAGCTGAAACAAATCTTCCTAAATTTAGGAGTGAATTTCGGAGTTCAACATAGTTCAATGTGGTCTGAAAATAACAGGCTTGGCAGGCAGGATTGTATACACAAATAATTTACATATATGTATAGGTACACAAATTTCATTATAATTTGTGAAATTAATTTAAATTAAGTTTTTTTTTAATTTCATGCAATAGTTGTATAGTTGCAAAGAAGGTTTGTATTATAGGTGCAAAACACAAAAACAAAATTTTGGATTTTACATATATTATTTTGGGCCTTATAGCATGGTAGAAAATCGATAAGAAATAGGCTATTTTATTTACTAGTGAATAAAGTAGCAGAAACGGAAATCAATAATAGTAGATTATATTATAAGTGTGAGAAATGGAAAATTATAAATGAGTGATACACAAATTTCACGAGTTTATTATGGCATTTCGCACACGTGTAATATGCGACATTTTATCTAACAAAATCCAAAATTGCTTCCACAATTTTTGATAAGTCATTACAAATGTCATAATTAAAACATCAGAATTTCGTTTGAGCTGGCACATTTTGATTATGTTTTTCCAAACCTTAAAATCTTGATACCTTAGTAACAATAGCACTTTATTTTGTGAGATGTCATTCATTTCTCCCACTTGTGGAAAAAAAGGTATTCATTTTTTCCACTTGTAGAAAAATGTACGTCACTGATTTGACAAGTGAAAAATATTCAATTTTTGTCACTAAAAACACGCATAGGAAATGCAACATTTTACGCTCCAATAAGATAAATGAATTAAGCGGCAATTTCCGTAAGAACATAATGGTTTTCGTATTAAAAGTGTCAACTGTGATGTCGGCAACAATTTAGAGATATGAATAGAGTGAATAAGAAGCTCACCATATCAACTCGTGGATTTATTTGAATAAACTATATACAATGTTGAGGGTCAGGGTAAAATGTTGTATGCAGCTCAAGAATTAAGAATTGTTCCAACAACAAAGCGTCACATAATTCTCTTGGTGCATAAATAACTATTAAGTGTGAAAAATGCAAAGTTGTAAAAATAAGATATATAATGTTATATCTTACTGAAGAAATGTCTAATGTTGTTAGATACATACGATAGCTCATTTTCATTTTATTTACTTACCGTTTACAGCTATTTTTGTAATTGATTGACATGTAACAAAGAAAACAATTGCAATTCTTTTATAAAATATTTCAGTCCTGTTAGTATCATTCAATTTGCCAATAAGGGTAATATTTCTGAATGGATGTTGCCTAACCTGCTGGGCAAATCCACCATCAGAAAATCTAAAAATATTGATGTCTGATAGTAATATAAGGAAATAATAATCTAAATAGATTAAAAGTTAAATTAAATCCTCATTCCCAAGTCATCTGGATATAAACGAAATTCCAAATTTTTTACTACCCTTCTACTGAATATTCGAATATGTCATGTTGTCCACATCGGACTGCATTTGATATGATAACGAATAGCCGACTGGACTATGGTCCCCACGCAAATCCTAGCACATCCCAGTAACCAGCAATCAGTTATATCCGTTGCCGTTAGCAAGACCGCAACCAGAAAAACGCAAACCGTATGTATGCAGATTGAACGCCAGTGTCATGCATTGGCTGGATATATCGACTAGAGACCGCAGGAAAAAAACAACGCAAACACATATACACATAGACAATGTCCTGGTCTCCACGCTTCGTCCAGATCGGAGCACAAATGGCAAAAGGGTGGGTGTGGGTGTAAGGTCGAAATGAATTATTCTCCATATCTATCTACGTATGCGCGAGCGGGGACACATAATATGAAAATGGAAAACTGGCAAAATAAATAAAAACGCGAATGGGCAAAAAATATAAAAAGAATTCGCAGGCGGCGGGCAAGTACGAGGCGGTGTGGTCCGACCGGTCAGTCCGTCCTCCCGTCATTGACACTCGCGCATCGCGTCGTTTTTATATAAAAATATTGGACTGTTCCGGACTTGCCGCTTGCATTTAACACTATTAACCTGATCGTTTGCCGCAGCCGCAGCCGCCCCCGTGCCACCATGCTTCTTGCCTTGCGGCTTTTTATTCGCTGGCATCCAGAAGCGTGTTATATATTATATATCGCCGGTGGACGATGGTGGCAGATGATGGCGAGTTTTGTATGCACCCGAATGGCTTTCAGAATTTTGCTAACGAATGCTCCATTCACAATTGTCCACTCACATTTCCTGGTAATAAATAAACGTTCAAGTATAGGATTGAGGGGTGGACATTTTTATTCCTTGCTTTCTGGAATGAAAATTGATACCCGGTTTATTTCAAATAAATGTACATTTCGGTGATTACACATTCATAGTTCCAAGGTTTCTAGGTGCTATAGCATTTAAAATCATATTTGTAACAATCTTACTAATTTGAACTAATCGGGAGAAGAGATAGGTGGCGCCCCAAAACGATACAATGGCCGTTCTAATAGAGATAATTAACGCAATGTTGTAAATAAGTCAATGCTATTTAATTATTTCCAATTAATCTGTATATAAAGGACTTACAAAACTGTATTTACCATAGATCATATGGGGACTAGAAGCAAGTATCCCTATTACGTAAGTTATTTTTTATACACAAAAACGGCGATAGTGATTCACGTTTTTTTCCGAATTGGCCTGATTACTGAGAGTTTTTCTCGACAAATTCATTTATTCGATTGTAGGAAAGCACTCATGCTATTACTGTTAATAACAGTCTTGAGTCATCGAGAAAAATTATTAAAGCCTAAGCTGACCAAGGAAACCTGGTAGGAACTTCCAAGTATACAATACCAATTTCTATTGATATCGAAACTATTAAATTTTATTTTCCATTGTTTTCATGTTGTATTTCTAATTATATCATAATTTTTAAAAATATCTAGTGAAAAATCCTACCACCTAATACCAAGGTTCCATGGTGTAATGGTTAGCACTCTGGACTCTGAATCCAGCGATCCGAGTTCAAATCTCGGTGGAACCTAGAGTTTTTAATGTGCATTTATTTATAATTTACTTTTTGTAACTGAAATATTGAAAGTTACTTGTTGTTGTTGTTTGCTAGAAAAATGTCAATGACTCGGCGCCGGTGTGTTGTTGCGCCTACAACAGGTAACCTTCCTTTCTGCTCATCGTTTTCATAGTCTCAAGGTTGCTGTTTATGTGGTTAAATTGTCAGACCCAACCGCATAATTTTCATGTGAGTGGTTTCGTTTCAATAGTATATCCCGGATTAAAGCTCCGTCAAACCCAGAGGCGGATTAACGCCTAGGCAACCTAGGCACGTAGATAAAAAAAATCGTATACTCATAGTATAATACGAAAAGTAAGAAGCAACAGTAACAATCAACACGTTCGAAAAGTTTTAATTATTCGATGTATATATAGTTACGATAATATGATCTTAAAGTATTAGGTGCTTCGAGGCTCGGACGTAGGTTGTGAAGAACGAAAATCGGAACGAAAAATAATTCGTTCGAAGCCCTGCGTAAAGCCAAGAAAGCCAAGAAGTCTAACATTCAAGCTTTGCAAAATTGAACTGAGAAAGATTGAGGTAGCTAGATAGAAACCTTCACATGGAGCAATGCTAATAAGATGCAGAGATTTCTATTCTAGAATGCAGGGACCCTCTGAGGCAGCTGAACTAGCTAGACTCCGGACTAGGGACAACAGGACAATGGAAGGTAACAGGAGCGATTGGACCCAATTCTAGCATATTAGCGTAGCCTTCATACCACAAGTTCTGCTCAGGGTATTGAAACGTCCCATAGATGATTATATTATATCGTTCCTATCAGACTATAAGGTCTACTATGACAATCATTTACGAGGTGGTAGGATATATTGAAAAAGCTCGAAAAAGGTACTTTCACCACTGTTTTGAAGCCAACAATTGAATGATATCCTGGTCTCCTGCTCGTCTGGTTAAAAGATGATGTAGCTATACTATTTAAGCCAGAGTTGCCCAACCTACTGCCCACTTGCCAAATCCTGCCCGAAGGATATCTCAAACGGCCTGCGGAGCCTGGAATTTATGTACAAGTTTCTCATAAAACTTCTGCCTATCTCCTTCGTATTCATGTAATTTGGCTCGCTTAGAATACATACTTGTAATTCGTGTGACTCACGGTTGGGTGGCACTGCTAATTCAGAAAGTCTTGAGCATGGCGGGACACTAGTGTAATCTTTACCAGACTAGACAAAATTACTTAGAAACGATAAATTTTTAGACTACCAGAGCATGACATATACAAGGTAGGATGTGGTTTTAAACTTTAGTGTCAGAGAGGAAACGCAGGACTAATATCAAGTGTTTGAAAGGAGGTCTATCCGGGAGGTTCCAAAGGATTCAGAAGTGACGTCAGGAAGGTTAGGAAGATTTAAGTCAAACTAGATAATTGTGCAAAGAAAATCAACACATCGCCT
>JARJDZ010004553.1:0-35021 GCA_030264555.1 Aleochara sp. GC000083 | reverse complement strand
AGTGACAGGTCATGCGATCCCGCCGCGCAAATCGTCGGTTATCTCCGGAAATAATCATCGCATGGAAAAAGTCCTTAAATACTTTTTCATCGGCGATTAAAAGATCAACAAGTTTCATTCGATGTTTTTTCCGCTCACTCGCATGGTTTCAAAGATATACGCGCTGTTTTGAAGGTGCATTCGTATTGTCGCGTACGGTTTCTGCGTTGATTGATTTATGAAGATGTAAAGTTTCAATTGATGAGTTGCATATGCATGACGTCGGTCGCGATCACGCTTGGGTTGGCGGCAATGGCGGCAGTGATGGTGTGTGGACTCTGGGTTGCGGCTGACCTTCGTGAGTTCGATTCGTTTCGCGCGCGCTCTCTCGCGGCCGTTATCCGCTGAATTATTCAACGGGCCTCAGTCGACGTGTGCTAGGGTACATTCCCTACCTGATTCCTACTGTCACAGAGAAGTGCTCGATAATGAGACAATGGGTGCAATTGTGCCACATGCACCCGCCAGGTCTAAATGGTCGGGCTGTGACCTAGTATGGATTTTGATCCAATGGGGCTAGGGTATATTTAGCAAGTTGGCGGGTGATGCGCCACCTCCGCCTCGGCGCATTCAAGTTAAAGGTCATTCTTTAATGACGGTGAATGAGTAATTGCCTTAATCACATCACGTGCGAGTACCNCTGGGTCCGGGACAAATTCGGGACCATGACTAATGTTATTTTTTCGTCAAAATACTATAAATGCCGTTTGAATCATCAAAATCGGTCCAGTAGTTTCGGAGATATGAAAATTTTCGAAAACTCGAGCGATTTTAAGAATTTCATATCGTTTTTTTCGCTACAAACTTTTTTTTCGAATTTTTTCTTCGAACGCGATTTTTGCTCTCCCCATAGCCAAAAGAGCATGAACCCATACATTTTTGGAAAGTACTCGTCAGGATCTACAATCTAGTTCCAACTTTAGTTTAATTGGTCCAGCCGTTCAAAAGTTATACGCAGTTAAAGACGCGAAAAAAAGCGAAAATTTTGCATTTTTAGGACCCCGTTTTTCTGGTTCGGTTATTTCCGGGTCCCGCACAGTTTTGGGACCATGACCAATGTTATTTTTTTGTCAAAATACTATAAATGCCGTTTGAATCATCAAAATCGGTCCAGTAGTTTCGGAGATATGAAAACTTTTGAAAACTCGAGCGATTTTAAGAATTTCATATCGTTTTCTTCGCTACAAACTTTTTTTTCGATTTTTTTTTTCGAACGCAATTTCTGCTCTCCCAAATTCCAAAAGAGCATAAACCCATAGATTTTTGAAAAGTGGTCATCAAGACCTACAATTTTATTCCAAATTTAGTTTAAGTGGTCCAAGCGTTTAAAAGTTATATGCTGTTAAAGAGCGAAAAAAAAGCGAAAATTTTGCAATTTTAGTACTCCATTTTTCAAGTTCGGGTATTTCTGTTGCCCGTACGAATTGGGAACCATTCCCAATGTTATTTTTTCGTCAAAATATGATAAATACCGTTTCAATCATCCAAATCGGTCCATTAGTTTCGGAGATCTGAAATTTTTTGTAAACTCATATCACTTTTTTCGCTACAAACTTTTTTTCAAATTTTTTCTTCGAACGCAATTTCTGCTCTCCCAAAAGCATAAATGATGCTTGAGTTTAAAAGTTATACGCAGTTAAGGGAGCGAAAAAAAGCGAAATTTTTGCATCAAGGCCTACAATTTGATTGTGACCCATGTTACCATCGGTCCAACCATCTGATTTCTCTGATGTTGTTGTTCAAAATTCAGGTTGTAATGTCTCCATTCGCGTTGTACATCTTTTCTTTTTATTTATTATACTCATCTTATATATGAGTATAAAAGCACTATTTAAGTTATATTATGGTGACCTAGGTGAACGATTAATTATTTCCTTTTCCTGCTCTGCGTCTGCACGAATGCACACGTGCAATGCGCATTATTACGTCCTTTCTTAAGACTCCTTAATCAACGCGTAAATCTCATTTACCCGACGCTTATACGAGCATGCATGGAAAATTTATCATCTTAATTTATTTATTTAATTTTCGCCTCTTTTTATTGCACCCATTGTCAGTGCAGAGTAGGAAAGTAAATACTTTCTCGTTTAATAATTTTCGAACGAGAGAACGCCCCAAAATTATTATCTCTTTAATTAAACTATGACTGATTTACGATGCACGCATGTTGTAGTTTATTAAAATTTTGCGCGCACGCAAGAATGCTCTCTAAGCATCCTCCAGACGAGCTTGAAATAATGTGAGGCAATTAGTTATTTTTTGCAAATTTTTCCGTTCCACACTTCGACGTCGCCAAAGTCGTTGAAGAAGTAGCTGCTTTATTCAGGTATTCGCACATTTCATACGCGTACGACGACGCATTCTTTCACTGCTTGAACTGCTTGTCGGTCGCGTCTCTTCTTCGTCTTCTTTGTATAAATATAGCGCCGCATCGAAAATAACTTTGTAAATATGCATCTACCATGGAGTGTAGTTTGTGCGGTATCTTGCGTTTCCCATTCAGCAGCCAGAAGAGAGGCATTTCAACGCCGAATCGTTTCGATGTTCACACCGTTCCAAAGTATTGCCATCATTTTAATTTATACGATTTTATAAGACTTGTACGCAAGTATTTATTCGGCACTTTTGAACAGCGTTAATGGCGTGTAACTGCCAATAAAAATCACATCAAGTTTGTAATTCCATCCAATGAGAATGTCTACCTGTGCTAATTACTGGTTAAAGTGTTATTGAATAATTTAATTAAGACAACTCAGAATATGCAAAAAAATCACTTTAAAACTTGCTATTTAAATCTGATTTGTTTTGAAAGATTTTCAATTAATTGAAGATTTTAATATTTTGCTATTGATTAATAGTTAGGAACTTTAATTATCTTACATTTGAAGTCTGAAAATCAAGACAGAGTTTCCAATATTATTGTAAATTGTGATATTTTTAATTTAGGATCAATTTAACATTTGAAATATAATTAAAGTTAATCATTATAAGATAATGTTATTAATTTTAAAATGAAAGAATAGCACATATCTTATATTTTGGTGTTTTATATTTTCTATTTTCAGAATCGATTTTCGGCGACGCTTTTGAAAGACAATTCAAGGTTTTTCTATTTCTATTATTTTGACAAGCAATTAAAATGAAAGAAATCCTGTATCTTAATTTCCAATAACAATATTTTTCCTTATTGAAAATGTTCTTTAATTTGCTGCATTAGTTTTTGCAACATTCAAACTTTATAAAAAAACTTCTTTCTGATACAATTTTTCTGCGAACATCAAATGCATTCAAAATTCATTGAAATATCCACTGAAAGGTCAATCTATGATTGGATCATGCACTCATATGCAAATCAAAATTTTAATTCAATTAGAATTCAACTAATTAACATAATATCGACGATAAACTGTACAATATTTTAATTCAATATGCAAACGTCGATCAAGATTCGGTATTGAACTAATAAATTACGCCATTGTCTACGCCGTCTAATGTATAAATATAAAATTTAATAAAAATGTAAATTTCATAGTGTAGCCCCATGAGATTCCTACAGCATATAAATTAACATTTCCTTCTTTGAAGGCTATCGCACCAGTCGATCATATCGATTGCCGCCCCCTTTTTGCCATACCATACAATGAGCAGTTCATTGTCATCATTGTCATTTTGCAATTGCTAGCTTGCTGGTTTTTTGCATTCGCGAATCTATTGTCAAATGGAAATAATGGCGCCAGAAATTATAGGTGGAAATCTTCAAATGGAAAATTCATTCATTATATCATCTAATATTAATTGATTATCTATTCAGTTCTTAGACAACCATAAATTAACACTACTAATTATTTGTATGGTGCAAGGACACTAAATTGCAATTATTATTAATATTACAACTAATTGTGTGATGATGTAATTAATAACGAATCAATCAATTTAATTGGAGAAATTAAACATTGAAAATGATTGAAGGGCATTAAAAGAACCTTTGATTCGTCGTAATCATCATAATAACATTCAACGAAAAGGAGAAACTAATCTAATGTAATTGACGAAGAGAAGAAGTCATCGTGAATGATTGACGTTGATATTAAGTGCCCATAAAGAGGCAATTATCGATCAATCGATCGATGATTGTACATCGAGCAAGGTGTCGATCAATTAAGATAATTTGAACGTCCAGTCTGAATAATGTCTGTAAAATGTGAAAATGCAATTTTTCTATGGCAATTATTTAAAAACGCATTGTAATTGCATTTTGCAAGAGCTGATTCTCCAACAAAAAAATAGCGGTAATTCTAATAAATGTTGTTAATCCTTATTGCTGTAGTTTTTATGGTACCATAATAAATTGGATTGCACAACCGAAATAAATAAAGATTTTCGAGGCGAGATATCACATCAGATTTTTATCGTTTCGTTTACTATGAAATGCAACTAATAATCTCGTAATTTATGCAGTTAAACGCCGTTGAACCGCGGAAAGAAATTGAAAATAATGTTAATGCACACGGTTCTTCCAACAAGAAGAAAGAACCAGCATGTAATGAGTTCGTTCTTTAATTTTTGCTGCGTTCACATGAACTCGCATGTTGATTATTTATTACTCGAGCATTCTGCCATGATTCGACATCGTCCGGACTTAAATAATATTTATTACTGGAAAAGTAAACCATCCAAGTTGCGTGTAATGTGCAAAGATGTCTACCTTCAAGTTGTCTTTTACCCAACAAGAAAAAAACTAGTTGGCTCTTTGAATTTGAATTCCGAGTAGTAATTATAATTATAGTTCAAGATGCTCTAGTTTTTAACGTTTCATTTTCTAGACCAAATTTTGACCACTAATTATCTCTTTAAAATTTCGTTCGGTCAAAGTTAATTAAATCGATGCTACCGATTCTTTAGTAGCTGCTGGACATCGGAAAATGTTGGTAAATAAATGAATGAGGCTTGCAGCAATGAATAGATAAATATTGCGATTTACAGTAATCCGCTCCATAATTCTTCTGATCCATTTTTCACGGACGACTGCCGCTCGCCAACGAGATTCTAAACTCCTAAACAAATCCAACTCGCTGAGTGCACTTCACTTACTTAACTAGAATAAGTCATAAGTGCACATAGATAGAATTAATAATGCAGCCGCTCTAATTGACATACCATAATAATTGCATGTTGCAAAATGGGAATTTTATAATATAAACATGTATTAATTGAATATCCGCAATCCTGATTAATTTTTGATGTGTGGGTGTAAAAATTTCACACATTTTCTTATCAAAATTTACATTCGATTTTCAAAATGTTTATAGATAAGAATAACTGGATCTTTCTCCAATGTAAAGTCCAAAAGAAAGTTTAAATTTTATTTTTCTTCTACCTGAATTTTCAAGGTACAAATTTACCTAATTCTACAAATCCACCTGAAATTGAAGGGTTTCTATTTTCCATCAATAAATTATAACCCATTGTAAATAAAGTATCCTTACCAAATATTTATGAGTTGTATGAATATTCTCGAAAACTTGGGATTAACCCACATCAAATCTTTCAAAGAAAAACATCAAAACTTCAACGGATATTTCTTCGTAAACTTGTTTGCATTTCTGTCTGAGATTTCTCTTTATTTATACCCATATCATTTCATCATTATATCAAAATCACTACCTGAATCTCGGATAATTACAAACTTCTTCACTCTTACATGGAATCCATTCCATTTTTACTCTTTCTTCGTTTCTTTGTTGTTTTTCCACCAATTCCTTAACTTCATTTCCTTTGTTTCACATCTTCTTCCAGCTTGTTCCGTTTGCCACTCATTGTTCCCTGCCTTCCTAAATTTGTACCCATTGGAATAAAAAACAATGCCAACGAATCCCTTCTCATTGTATCTTCTTCAGTTCGTGTTCGCGCTAATGGCTTCGTTTCCCTTCGTCTTTCTGTTCATTTTTTAACGTCAAAGCTTCGTCCCAACTGGAAAACAAGTGCACATTATACCAAACATCGTACATGACGTGAAGCTTTCGTTCAGACAATGCCTTCAAAGCAGATCTTTATTTCGAACCGTGTTCCATGCAAGAACGGATGCCATCAGAAGGTCTTTTACATTAAAATGACTCATTCGATATCAAGTTTACATGTTTCTATTCACATACCGAGCAGATGTTTCAATTATTTCCTTTGTTTCAGGTATTTTTTAGTATCAAATCAAAGTAATCATGAAATTATTGATTAACCGAACAAAAGTTTATGCGTTGGGATGGTAACCAAAAGCATGTGCGTGTTATACGCAACTCTTTGCGAAAAATTATCACGCCTTCAACAGTCTGATGAAATTCAGTTGACAATTACCAAAATCTAGGCGGGCATAAACCGTAAACGCACGAAAGAAAAAGGATATTGCCTTATCCATTGTTTTTCGAGGCATTCATCAACGCTTTTTCTTTATTTTCCAACTAATTCGTCAGTCATTGCCACCTTTTTACCCATTTGTGATTGCGATATTTAAACTTGTACCATTCGTTTCGTTCACGTTAATGTCGCATTATATGCTAATTAGTCCATCAACTTAATAACATTGTCAGGGTAGATAAAGTCAATTGTTTCAGCTGTACATTTCATTGCAGTCTGATAGTTTTATCACGTTTCCAACGACTTCAAAACCTTGTAAATGTGTCATAGAACATTTAGTTGGTAACTTGATAAAATCATTCAGTTGACTCGTTTATATTTATAGACTGGATTGTGTCATTGCAATTGAAGCATTGTCGGAATTGAAACCTAGAGAAGTGCATAAACGCAGAAGAGGAGACCCATAAAAAGGGATTGTTCGAATCAGTCTAACGTCTAACGACATACGTGTTGTGTGTTGTGTTATATCACCGGAAGTAATCCTTTCGACGGTCGAGCCGTGCGCACCAAGGCATAGTTCCGGTCTGGGGTGATTCGACTGCGCTCAACATTTTAAAAACGCTGCAAGTGCGCTGAAACGCATTGAAATGTTTCGGCCGACGTGTCATCATGATGTGTGTATCAGTCGTAATCGCAGATCGCTTTTTTAATCGTTTTTAATTTGATTTACATTGCTCATTGTAAATTTCAATCTAGTTTAGACAATGCAGAGTACAATCGTCACAAGTTCATGGTGGCACAGCTGCTATCTCTACAAATGCTGATAAGTGTTTATTCACACACCGGTGGCAGCGTTCGCATCGTAATAAATCACCTGTCGTTCAGACATTAATCACTCATTTAAAAGTTTCAAAGTTTAAAAGTTTGAACTTACTCATTTCGCGATTAATTTATACCTTCTATCAGGAGATGATTAAATACTTGATTATCAATGACTAACAATTGATTCAACAACGTCGATTCACAAGGCTGCTTTTTCTACTTTTAAAAAATGCGGGAGGTCTTCCGCCACACACGAATTTAATGAACTTTCAGCTGCATTCAGCCGAGGATCATAAATAATAAACGCAGGCGGAATGAATTAGCGTCCGGGTCGTCTAGTGTGACGAATGCATCTCTCATTAATATTTATAGATCCGAATAAATACATTTACTTGCGTAAATGCAGCTCTTCTTCAACGTTCGCACTGAAGGCCCCGAAGAGTGAAACAATAAGCGCATCTTCAGCTTTGATGTCAGAAAGCTTATGACGGCTTGCTAAATACGAGGATGTCTCGTGGTGTAATTTGCGCTTGTTGTAATTTTTGACAGGCCAGACGTTGGCTGCGCAGAATGCAATTATATTCGAAGTTGTGCAGAATTGGGAGCAATCAGAGCATAAATGCAAATCAAATGGGCTGCAATTGCAAGACGCTTTGTTCGCTTTTAGCTCGTCTCATGTCTGCAAAGAGTTGTAGGTGCATTTCATGGCTTGTCTCATAATTTCATGCGTGGCCTTTGAGGGATTAGGTGATTTATACGAACAGCATGATTTTGGGTGTATTCATGGACGATTTACTTCATGAGTTGCCATAATTTATGCGAAATTTGTGTACGAATTTGGTCTGTTCAAAGGTTTAAGGTTTAAAATCCCAAATTTGTCACTTCCTTGCAATTCGAGAGTCAAAATCCTCAAATCTTACCAAAATATTTGTTCTGGACTATTCTCGGTTTTATATTAGGTAATTTAGCCAAATCCAGGTATAAATGGAACCATAAAATGCAAATTATACGAAGAAGTAAATTCCAAGAAAATTTTATTAGTTTTGAGGTATTTATATTTTCAGTCTGCATTGCATGAGAAAAATGTCTGAAATGTACAAAATAAACATTCCCATGAGTTGGCATCGCATTATGTTACAATATTTTTGTTGATAGTGCAGAAAGCAGTAATTATTTTGATATTATATGTACATTGGCAACCGTATGATAAATGGCAAAAAATGCCGACATTATACGCTCAAAGCAAACGCGAATTTCACAAAACAAAATTTCGAATACAAAACTCATGATGCATTGCATCAAACAAAACTTGTTTCTTTCCGAGTTTTACAATAATATTCGCAACTGTAATTGTACAATATTCATTTCAAGATGTAATGCAAAAAGGCAGCAAATGAAAATTGCGTCAGTCCTTTCGCAACTACTTTCATAAATCTATTGAAATAAAATATAACCGTACATTAATTACAGCTACCGACTACTACTATAAACTATAATAATCAATACAATTTTTATTGTTATTATTGTTCACTAATGTGATACGATTGGAACCGTTTATACACTCGCGACGTGTACATTCAGTGTGTAATTTGCGCAATTGCATAACTCATTATGGTAATTTAACTTTGGTTCGTCGTCGTTGTGAAACGATTCTTGAGGGAATATGACAAGGAAGTGGCCATTGTTTCACTGCATTCTTCCAACTTCCACGATTCTTAGTTGACATTATTTTAGCCAGTTTACAATCGCTCGCATTTCATACTTAGCTAATCAAATACTTCTCGTTGAAGAGTAAAAAATGCCACCGAGCGGAAGTCGAAAATTGCGTAAATTCCAACGTAAACGATTGGAAAACTGAATTTGCCATGTGACTCGGTGCTTTCAACAAGTAATTTGATTTCTTGCCCAATGTAAACTACCAGCAGTTGTCTTTTTACATAATTATTGTTTGTTTACATGTCAGATGGCCAGCGAACGTTTTGAGACCTCAGGAAGAACTAAGATAAATTTTCAAACTAATTTGAGAGTGACATTCATAATTCAAACACTAATTGGTCAAAGTAATTTGACAAGGAATGGAAGTTGATTGACATTTTGGCAATCTGTTGTCTTCAGTTACATTTTTCATCATGCTTCCGCATTTTTCAAATATTCCCTCAAAAACGACAACTTAAAATATCACCTTTCTCGTTTCTTGGGTGAAGTTTTGTTTAGTTTCTACAAGAAATAAACGCGAATATAATAATTTCCTCTTCGTGTCTTCCTGAAATTTCTAACTTTGAATGAGGCTGCTGTTTACTTAATTTATCTATCAGCACAGAAAATCGAAACGAAAAAAGGAAAACACAATTATAATAGTAATTACAGCAAACTATAGCACAAACTTCTAGAGCGCAAAGAGAATAAATTCCCAAGGAAGTCAACGCTTGCTTGCAACCATGGATAAGCAAAAGACCGCAGAAAAGTGACTTCTTGTCTGCTTTTGCACGTTTCGCAAGTGAATCAAATTTATTTGCTCGACTAGTTCCGTTTTCTGTTCTGGTCATTGTTCCCATCTGCTTCTAATCGCCAGTTTCGATCATCGACGATCTATATCGATCAAATTCTGTCACGTAATGCTCGATGACATTCTTTGCGATCCTAGGACCCAAAAACCAACCGAAAAAAAAACTTCATGGGAAGTTTTTTCGGTTGGGATTGCGATTATTTTTGGTTATTCTTGCTGGTTTTCAGTAAACACTTTCAATGAGGAAACTCATAAATATACAAATGATTGCAATGTTTATGCGTTTATTGAATTTCAATGCGTACAAGAAAATGTTATCAGATTGTGCGTGCAACTATCAAGATGGAAAACTAAAAGGAAAAATGATCTTTTTGCACTTTCACTTCCCATGACAGTTTATTTAATGCCAGAGCATTGTTTACCACCAGGGTACTTAGTTTAATAATTCCTGATGATTGTTTTGTTTTAGTTCATTTCTTTTATTGTCTGCACGTTTATTCTTGCAAAACGACCGAGTCAACTGATGAGGAATGGGAAAATGAGGCACTGAAGATAATTTTGTGGAAAGTTCATCAAGAGACGTCTCTGAGAGAGATTAAATTATCATTAATCTTAAATTAGTTTTCTTGCTCTCGTTGCATTGCAAAATTTTGAAATATTGCGTCGATTCTGAGCAAAGTAAGTTTGTACTCAAAAGTTTCTAAAGAGTTGGAATAAAGTTTCAGAAGCTCAAATATGGTTTATAATGTTTTGGTGAATCTGGAACTTTTCCATGTCACATTCTTGGAACCAATAGTTAGAATATTGACATTTAGACCTACCCTAACAAAGATTTACAACGTTTGAAAGGTTCCGAATTCCAAATTGCCCAATCCCCAATTTGTGAAAATCCTTGCCCAAAATTTAATCGGATTATCTATTGACAGGTGCAATATCTCAAGATTTACGATGTAATCTGTCTATCACTCGTTCGTGAAATTCCCAGAAGTTTTTTTGCAATGCATTTATAGTCGGCAAATATTTGTCCCCAAGAAGTCAACACCAGAAGCGAATATGCAAATGATCAAAATAAACTAAATCGTTAGTAGTCCAAATCGTGGGAATCAATTTACATAAAAACAAATTGCAAATTCATTACGTCTCGATTTCCGGCCTGTAATCAACATCCATAACATTTTTTCTCCGTCAAATGAACTATAAACAAACAAAAAATTTACAGTTCCACCGAACTAAATGAGTGCTGAGATGTGGAACAGTTCGTCAGTGCTGCAGCTTAAATGAAACGTTTTCATCATCAAGCTAAAACAGCATTCTTCAAATGCTAATTAGCACTAAAGCAACAAACACGCACGAAGCAGAGAGCCAAAAAACGCATCTCCAAATGTAACGTGTTAATGAACCCACATATGTGCAATATGATATCAGTGGAAGCTAATGTTCGAAAATTGTTGTTATTATGAAACATCTACAACGGCAAATTGATTCCGTTTGACAATATTTAAGCCTCCACAACAATACATAATAGTTGCATAATTAATTTGAATGTTGCAACCGTCATATTTTCGGTCGCACAAGGGAATCATTTTAATTGAAGCAATTTTGGCGTTCGTGGGCATTTCAAGCACAGATTTAACACTTTCTCATTAAATTTAACTTTCCGTGCGAGTGAGTCGGAACGTTTTCGGTGCTCTGCGAGGCATGTCACTCATTGATTCGGCTTTATTTTCATACTTCGTACGAACAGTACAGAAAAACAAACGGATTTTTGTTACTTTTGTCTCGGAAGGCGCTCCAAAATAAATGTTTGTTCATAATCAGAACGACTGGACATTCCCCACTAAATACTCGCAGGTTTTGTCTTAATTTTCTTGCGTTTCTTGTACGGAAAAAGTTTGGAAACTTACCTTTCGAAGTCGGACTACTTCAGGGGGTTCAACTGTGGGTAAATTCGGCGGTTGCTTACAGCTGGCTGGTGAATTTCCAGGTGTTTTATGGGCTTCTGTCGTCGGCATCATCTGCAGCTGCACTGAGGCACTATTATTGCTACCATTCAGCGCGTTTTGCAAACCGTTCGTAAGACCCAAGCCAAGGGATTTGTTCTCTCTGAACTGCGAATTCACGGCCATCGAGCGCGCGAAATAACTTTTGTAGTTGCCATCGTCCAGCTCGGCGCCCAAATCGTAACGAACTTTGTCACTCACCATTTTGTTTATTGTTTTGCTTCCTATTGTTCCGGCAATACTAATTGTTGTGATAATCGCGTGTCAACACGCACTAAACGAACGCACGAACTCCCAACTTCTACACCGACGACGTCTTCGTTCACTTTGTGCCAAGAAACAAGCAGCAGGCCGCTCGAACTGCACGCTTCCACGGCTCGCCGAAGAATATCCTCCAGGCGCGTTTCAAACTTTTGAGTACACGCGCCAATGAGCAACACGCGCCTGCGCACACACCGGCGCTTAAACCAACTTAATTCTCTTCGCCGGCTCGCATTTCATACAAATCATACAAACAAAATTAATTTATTCAACGTGGAAATAATTTCGCATCAAGCAAACTCTTGGAATCGCCACAAACAATATACATACTCTATAAATTTAGGTAACAAACTTAAAAACAAAGAAGACCACAATCACAATCACAGAATGAGTGATTTCGGAATTAAAATTAAATTTAAATAAATTTACATGAATTGATCGGTGTCTAGCATCGACATTGCTACATCAGTGAGGGTTAATCGCGATGGAATCGACGCGTTTTCGTCCAGGGAGTCGTCCGTATTCGTGGTGATATTCGCAGCCTCCGTTTTGTGCATCAAACTCGAATCTTTTCGTCGTGTATTGGGTCGAAGATTGATTTGACCACGCAGCGACTCAATCTTCAGTTTGCTTTCGTTTATCAGTTTCGTTGAATTCTAAATTGGGGTAATTTAAACGTCCAAGAATTAGAAATAACACCGAGATGTGTCTCATTGTACTTACATTCAGTTGGGCGTTGAATAACTCAATGCCGTTTTGCAAGAACTTCTGCTGCGGGAATTGCGACACGATGCTGAATTGATTGGCTACAGCTTGTCCGAATTCGGCATGCGGTAGCTGCATGAGCAAATTGCAAACAGCAACCACTTGTCCGACCTTCACGTGATCGATCAGCGAGCAAATCTTCGGCCCGTCGACGATTTTTACGTAAAGGAGTCTGCAAAAATAAAAAATAATTGATATTTCAATTTTGGAGATAATTTTTGATGTCTTACCTTCCAACGAAGTCAGCCAACCATAGATCTTGGTCGAAATTATTGATTTTCGTCTCAATTATTATACCAATTGTATCGAACTCATTGAACATTGGTTTATAGTACGGATCGGTGGTCATCGAGATTGGAAGAAGCTGACGTTGGAATGTTTTGATGTTCAAATCATCGTGGGGTTTATACAATGTTTTGTATCCAGTATTTAATTCATTGGTTTTCCTGAAATGGACGATATTATATCATGAATTACTAATTAAATTAAAAATTATGTACCTGATTGTAACATTGTAAATACTCATGCAGCACTCCTCTTTGAACATCAAAATCTGCTCTTCTGTGGGTCTCCAAACATTGAGCATCACACAAGTGGAGCTTTCCTCCAGCGAATCCGTCACCAAAAGTTTTAAAACGGGCGTTACACATCGTTGATTCAATTTTAGGGCATCGATCTGTTTGGTCATTTTTTGCGCAATCTCCCTTTGACGCTCAGATGCAGCATTCAATTTGTATTCCATCACCAACGACTTCTGTTGCGAATTCAACATATTCTGAAATAACAAAACTTTGAGCGTGATTTCAAAATACTAAACAATTCGAATTACAACTTACATAAACATATTCTGGATCACTGGTTCCTTCCATTATCTGATACAATGTCCGAGCGCATGTGATTCCACTGAGGGAATGTTTATCCCATGTTTGATTATTCTTTTTGCGCAAATCACCTTCGTACTGTTCAAGAACGTCGTGCTTGATCTTATCCAGCTCTTTCATGCGCTCCAAATCGAATTCCCTGGCGCGTTTCTCCTCAGCCTTGTGATTGCGCCAAACTGTTAAGTTAAAATTTTGTTTAATAAATGAATTACTTTTAGTGAAGACGATATACTTTTTATGCCATTGTATTCTTCCATGTATCTCACAGGATATACCCGTACAATATAGACCTTTATACATGGCACGATCCCTCCATAAGGATGAATCGTCCGCAAGGATATTGCAAATGGAAATTGATTTTTGTAGTAGCCCAATTTTGTATGCCATTTCGCCCGGCGCGTTGAATTATACCCAATCTTTAGTTTTATATGCTCTGGAGCCTGAAACACGAAAATTAATTTTCCTTCAACTTAAAAAGTAAAGTTTTTACCTCAAGTGGATGACATCCTTCACAATCAAGTAATTCAGCTCCTTGAATTATCAACTTTGTACCAACAGTTAATTTATTCTTGTAAATTTGTTGGCATAAAAGTGAATCAATCATCGTTCTAATTCCATACCAGCCGTCACTCAAAACAAGTTCGAATTTATTTGTGCAAACCTGAAATAATAACATTATTTAAATTGAATTCAAACTTTCTTATTGATGCAATTTACTTGAATAATATCGGCAACACACAAAACAATTCGTTTACCAGCAACATCATCCTTTTCCATAATTCGTCGTAGAGCGGGACGTTGCGCCTGATCAATTTCCTTATCATATCGATACTTGAGTTGCTGCATAATGTTATCAATCGATAGATAATCTTTGAAGTATTGCGGAAAACGTCGCTCGTAACTCGCTAATTTCCAAACAATCCATTTGTAATGATTTGATACCCAACCTTTTGGTATCAATCGTGGGTCGATTCCACTCATTGCCTGAAAAGCGTTATTGATTTCGCTAACTCCAATCGAATTCTGCGTATTCGGTATAACAACAGCCCCATCTGAAGTCCTAAAAACTGCTCGATATTCATTTTTCACGAAGTTAAAATGCATTTTCTCCGCATTCTTTGGTGTGATTTCAAATATTTTCTGATCGATGTGGAAATATTTCAGATTATCCTCTGTGGAATGATTCAAATCAGATAAATTAATTCGAGTTTTTGCGTTCATTTTCTTGCGAGTTAATATCCCAAATTTGGGTTTTCTGTGTTCATGTTCTGAATTCTCGATTGCGAATTTTTGCTGTTCGATAGCTTTCTTTCGTTCACCCAGAACGTCCAATTTCCGCTTTAAATTCATGTATTCAATGTCGATATCGTTTTGGAGTTCTTTGAAATTACTACATGACTTTTCATGAAATACAAGTATCGACTCCTCGTTTTCTCTGAACGTTCGTAAGGCACTTGGCGTCTGAATTGTTGTATTCTTGATTGGAGTAAAGTTTAAAACTTCTAAACTTTCTGCATTCTTTTCTGAACGTGGTGTACTTGTGTTAGAGACATTATTCTCACTAAACGATGGCCGTTTAACAAACGGAGTACTCGTTTTCGGACTTTGAAAACGATTACTTGGTGAAAACGGAACTGGAACAGCCAACGGTTTATCAATGTCTTCAAAAAGCATTCGGGCCTTATCCAACTGCTCTTTTCGAATGCTTTGGCACTTAATGCGCGAAATGCCAAGACGTTTTCTTGTACCGGATGGTCGAAGAGGAGTCACATCATTGATACCTTTTGCATCCAGTCGTTTTGGCGAATTGAAATGTTTCAAAGCTCGATCATGGGTGTTGACGCACTCTTCAATTAATTCATGTGCAGTTTTCTCGCTTACTTTACTCTTTGCCGTCGAATTTATTGATAGAATTGATTGATTCGTTGATTGATATGAAAAGGGTGATCCTTCACGATCCTTTCCTTCATAATTTTCTGGCTTTATATTTTCTGAGAACTCATTTGAGTCGTCAATATCCTTGAACTTATTCATCGCTTCTTTGAGCTTTTTCTCATCGATGTGGTTCTTCTTGCCAGAGGCACTTGCAAAACCAGATTTAAAGTCGAAATTGAAATTTGGCATATTACCAAATTGTTGAACGTCCGGCATTTCGTCACTGAACAATGACTTTCGAGAAGTTTTCGTTGAATCGCTGGTAGCACTACGTGTTCCTCGTGGTAACGTGTACTTTGGCTTGAGAATTTTGCGCTCGCTTTCTGTAACTGATACCGATTCGGCATCAGTTTTTATTTGCGAAACGTTGGCAGAAACTTCACTCGAGTGCGGTGAAGTCACCCGAGTAAAATTTTGGGGCATCGAGTTACTATTTGCTGGATGACTGCTGTCTCCGCTAGTTGTTGTTAGTTTGTCGCTGTCCAAATTTTCAAAAAGCAGAGCGGCTTTTTTCAAATACTTGGTGTTTACTTGGATAACGTTGCCTGCAGCCGATTTAAAGCTACCACAAGAAATATCCATGTTTTGAGGTTTGGTGCCATTCTGGATTATCTCATCAGCATTTGATTCCAATTTCCTTAACGATGAATACATGTTGCTAGATGCTGACTTGAAACCACTGGAATATTCGTAGGAATCGTGTTCCTTCTTCTTTGTGGGCATTTTCTCTTCGCTTTCATCAGAGATTTCTGCGATACTCGCCTTGGCTAAAAATAAAACCAATTAGTATTTAATCAAAAATACGTGAAATTTTTCATGGTTTTAGAGCTTAAAAGTTTACCTTGTTCTACGTGGGTCAATGCGGGAATTGGACTAAGGCAAATATCTTCAAACTTCTTGTTGCTGACAGAATTCTCCGGTTTAATGTTGATACGTATGCGATTATGACCGATCGAAATTTGCACGCGATTATTCGGCGATACTGCAAGCGAGTCAGTATCGCTATTTTCCACCCCATTTATAATAATCTTATTCTGTGACTTTTCCTTGACTGTCTTATCTTTCAAAGCAACGCATTGCAGAATCTTAGAAGGCCTTGGAATTTCGCACAGGGCGAAATTCATATTCTTACTTCCCTCGCAATCCATCTCAGTTTTAGACTCTTTTTTCGAATGAGTTATTTTATTATAAAGAAGCCTGTTAGATGCAAATTCCTGCTCCATTTGCTCGATTTCGTCTTTGGAGAAACCCATAAAAGGCGCTGCTTTCAACATCTCCTTTTCCATACTAGCTGTTATATTGATGTTAACTGAGTTCTTTGATGTTGGATTACATTCTAATGTAATTTTATCATGACTTAAACCCTTCAGCACACACTTTGGTTTGGATTCCTCTGTAACATGCTCCTTTTCAATGTCCTCCTCTTGGATACACTGATGTGCACTTCTGGGGCTCTTTGAAACATTTGAATACTTCATCATTGATTCCCTGGAGCAACTGGAATCAGATGCTTGGAAATTATTGTTACAAAATACCTTAACAGTATGAACATTTGTATCTTCTGATGCTAGGGATCCATTCATAGTTGATCTACTACCTGGTGTCATTTCAAAATGAGTATTTTCATAAAGCATGTCCAGTTTATTCTTTTTAGAATGGCTCTCAAAATGTTCATTGGCCACTGATTCTTTTGAAACATCACCTGAAGCACAATGTGCATCTGTGTTCTGATACAAAATCTGTGGGTTTCTTTTTGGTGACATACCATAATTTTTTGGCAACTTTGTTTCAACATTAGTGTCATGATATTTGGCATGTTCCGACCTTCCCAAATGTGTGTTAGCACATTTTGTTATGACCTCCTGTTTGAAATTTGTGAGACTGCTGCTGCTTGTTGCTTGGACATCATTGTGGGTGATGTGTTGTGTGTGATCTTTGATTGGTATTGGTATACATGAATTTCGCTGCTTGTGTGGTTTCACAATGGGTTCTTCTTGTTCATTGAGGCGTTTGCTCGATTTTCTAGATACATATTTTCGGGAAAACCTCTTTTTCTGCAGAACGGGCGACAAGGGTTTTTCGCCTTTGTTTCCATCCAAACGCACAGGGGATGTTGAAAATTTGTTAGAATCCATCTGAAGCTTTCTTGAAAATTTGAGGTTTGGTTGAATCAGATTGATACACAAAGCGTAATGTTTTAGGAGCCGGCACATGTAGAACAAGAAGCTAGTTAAAATTCTGCAATTCAAGGATTTCTGCACTCCCAAATTGACATGTTATAATGTTTATATTTTGAATGAGAGATTACTGTTTATTTAAATTTTGCCACCATTGTTAGCTGTAAAGGTTAGGAAAAAATGAAGATTTCAAATTGTTTATCAGCGCCTCCAATGATTTGTGTTGTTATTTTTGCGCATATTTTATTCATATAATTACAATCATAATTATTGTAATAAAATTACTGTTAAATCTATTTGTTATTAACTACATGAAATCTCTTGGCAAACTATTTTTCCTTTGTTTCAGGTTTCCATCAATTTTACTTTATTTGTACTTTGGATAGTTAATGCCACAAACCACAGAGGGACACATGCCCTTAAAATACTAAATTAGGGGAATTCAATTAATTATCTTTGGGATAGCTTGCTGATTTCTATTTATCTGTTCTCTGCCTGGTTGTCATAGTTCGTCAGTGAGTCAAAACAGCGGAAAGTAAAGAAGGCACTTAAAAAAGTATGATTATATCCAATATATCAAAGTTATCAACGCAAATATAATCGTGAATGCTGCCGCAAGTAGGCGAACAATATGCTCGGTCGGCGCCAACAAAAGTATCAAAAAGTGGATAATGACGTTGAGCAGAAAGACTTATTCGCTGGCGATCATACGCCAACGAAGCGACTTTTCTCTCCAGCATGTTTATGGACGTCGTTCTTCACATCTGTATTAATTGGCATTTACTTTGCACCTTCCATTGGGCTCACATTTTATCAACGATGGTTATACAAGGTAAATAAACAGTCGCCGATTCTCGCCATAGAATTTACTGTTCACATGTTTTTCAGACTTTCAAATTTCCATTAATCACAGTGCTAATACATATGTTAGTGAAATTCTTCCTGGCTGTGATTATCCGAAGTCTGATTGCACTAAGATTTAACAATAAACAGAGGCTGAACTTGACATGGAAAGAGTATCTCATTGCAATTGCACCAGCTGGCATTTTTAGTGGTATTGACATAGGCTTTTCCAACTGGGGTTTAGAACTTGTCAGAGTATCCATGTAAGCAAATCTAATATAGCACTAAAGATAAGTTCTAATTCATGCATTATGTGTTACAGGTACACAATGACAAAGTCTACCACAATAATATTTATTTTAGGATTTGCAATTCTCTTCAAACTGGAGAAAAAGTCTTGGAGTCTGTTTAGTATAGTTTTAATGATCTCACTTGGGCTCTGCTTAGTTACCTACAAAGCTGAGGAATTCAATATTTTGGGATTCATGCTTGTGCTAATTGCATCAATGAGCAGTGGCCTGAGATGGACTTGTGTGCAGATGTTGATGCAGAAATCAAAAATTGGAATGAAAAGCCCCATTGATATGATATATCATATGCAGGGCTTTATGTTTGTATCAGTGCTGCCTTTTATGATTGTTATAGAAGGATCTGCACTTATTGAACATTGCAAGAAGTTGATTGAATCACATGAGATGGCCACTCTTGTCTTTAAAATATTGCTTGGCGCTTTTATTGCATTTTTCATGGAGTTTGCTGAAGTGTTGGTTGTATCCTATACTTCCAGTTTAACCTTATCAATTGCAGGAATTTTCAAGGTATGATATTAGGCAATATGTTGAAACTTGTTTTGAATTATTGCAACATTTTTGTGAATGAGTGTTCATATGTTTGTTTTGTAGGAGCTTTTGATGCTTGTGCTCGCCGTTCTCAGTGGCGATACGTTCTCGACAATCAACATAATCGGCCTTGTGTTCTGCATGGCTGGCATCACAATTCACGTCGTCCACAAAATCGCCGTGATGCAGTCACAGACGCGTAACTATGAATTTGACGCGTCTGACGACAACCATTACGACTTGGGCATGAGCAAATCGCTGCTGGACGAGCACGAGGCTGAGCATATGCGTGTATCTAGCGAAAGCGATGAGGAGCAGGACTCGCAGGAGATATTCAACATCCTGAATCGGCACGATAGGTGATGACCGAGCCTCAGGCATTTAGCTGTAAGCTCCGGGAACGGTATGAAGCACGTGCCATCTGTTCAAATGTAAGTTGAATGTGACGAGGTAACGTAAATCTTGACGGGTTTACTTATTTTGCTAGTCTAACCACGATTGCATTTTGCAAGCATACATATTTTTCTACTTATGATGCAAATTCTACTAGAATGTGGTCCAATATTGTGTACATATATTCATATATTATAAAACGCGATAACGTGTGATACAAAGTAAACACGAACATAAAATGAACGACTATGAAAGATGTTGCCCTCAAATTTTATTAACATTTAATCAATGTGATTGTGTGGCTCAACATTTAATGTACTTAGCACATTCCTAGTAGGCTTTTCATAACGTAAATGTGCACACGACTTTCTAATTGCTAAATTATTATTGATGAACGTATTTTTACGATCTTATTTGTTTAACATTCCCAAATTTTAAAAAGTTTATATGAAGCGTAGATGTGAAATTACAAGTTTGTTTTTATTATCTGTTCCTATTATTAAACTACTAGGTGTTTATATAATTTTTGCAAATTAATTATTACCAATAAATATTTACAAAGCATTAAACATATTTAAATAAAGGAATATTCCTTACTCAAGATTCCCTTATTCAAATTCCATTAATTAACGAGGTAGCACTGTGTGACAAAACGGCTCTTTACTCCCGCGGTTTGAAACTTGGCTAAGTTGTGGTCATAAAACCAACGCTCAGTGGACGAACTATACATAGGGAGTAATATGTGATTTTACTCCCGTCACGGCTTATTTCTACTCCAAATCATTTCTAAACCTATAGTTTAAATTAAATATTACAATTCGATTTATCATAAATAACAAATTTTATATCAACCGCTTTTGAAAGGTTTTAAATTAGCAGTAACAATCATAAGAGCCCCTCTATCGTCGTATATTTGTGTCTGGGGGTAAGCGCTTTATGTGTAACGGTTGCATAAAGTTGGCATTCGCTTGCTTTGATAAATTCTTCAACGCGCGTTATCGGTTGTAAACACGAATAAAAGAACGTGAATGTTTTACAATAAATACTTTAAACATGTGAATCTCAAGAACACCAAGGGAACTTTGCAAATAATATGTGCTCATTACTAGTTCTGTGAATTTGGCTTGAAACGTGCAGCTGCCTGATTTTTTAAAAAAGATTTTAGGTTAATTTTAAAACGACAATGGTCTTTAATAGAAAACGCAAGGACAATAGATCGTCCAGTTTTATACTGGACGATAGTCCTAAAAGGTAATTTTATTATTGATTTAAGCAATGAAATATTTCAAGGAGTTATTTTTAGGACCAAAGTGCAAGCACAAAGAAAATTTGCCCAAGGTTCGAATGTGAATAGCCCAGTGCTTACACCAGTTACTGAGATTGAGATCCAAGAAAAAGTGATGCCTGAACCAATAGAGCTTCAGCCAATGAAGAGACCAAATACAGAAGATTTTCTGACATTTCTTTGCTTCAGAGGCACTCCAGCATTGCCTCAAAACCTGAATTTCTTCAACAATGCTTCCATGACAGAAGCACCACCACCAATGTCAGAATCTCCAAATTCAAGCAAAAATGGAGTTATTCTGCCTGCAAATATTTCAAAAACACAAGGAGAGAAGCCTTTTATTGCATTTGGTGTTAGAAAGCGAGCAGACCCAATTGTTGTTTCAAGGCATATGGATAAGAAGAGAAGGCATGCATTGGCATTGCAAGCATTGAGGAGGAAGTATCAGGAACAAAAAATGGCGAAAATTCGTGCAATAACAATTAGCAAGCTCTCAGAGAAGGTTCACACTAATAAAACAGTAGTGAGGACAACAAGAAGTGTCACTAAAGCTGAACCAGTTGCCAAGAAGCCAGGTACTCAAAAGACTAAGATAACAGTGGTTGCTACCAAGCATGTTAAAGTTACGACGAGACGAACGAGCACTCAAATCAAGCAGAGTGGAAACACCAAGCAGAAGATGTGCTTGAGGAGCCTAAGAAATCGAGTTGTAAAGCGCGAATTAGTGAAGAAAAATCATGAGGCAAAGCAGACAATTAAAAAGTCTGCAAAGAAGAAGGAAGTCAACTATGATGATGATGAGGAGGATGATGATGAAGAAGATGATGAAGTAGTTAATGAGGATGATGGTGAGGAAGAAGAATCATCAGAAGACGAGGAATCTCTAAAGAACAATAAGAAGTCGTCTGTTAAAACCAGCGATTTACGAGTTACCCGGTCGAATTTGCTAGCAACGCGTCGAAATAAACGTATGATAATACGGCAGCAGAACATGAAATCTCCAACTTCTCCACGCCTTAGAGCGCAGCTACGAAGGAAAATATTACAAAAGGCCGAAGTGAAGGTGCCTTTGGTAACCAAAAGGAGGATTTTAACAAGAAAGGTGCAAATTAAAGCAAAAACCGTTTCTAAGAAAATCGAAACTAAATCATCTGTTAAAAAAGAGCTTCCTAAACCTGCAGATAAGGTGTCTAAAGTAGAAGAGAAACGTTCCAGTCTTCGTGAAATTAATAAGAAGTTGGCTGTTGCTTCAGTTAAGAAAAAGCCGGTAAAAATTGCCGAAACAAAGAAGGAAATTACAAAAGTAGAAGATAAAAAAATGAAAGATACCGAAAGTCCAACAATTGCGAAAAAAACTGAAACGAAAGTTAAAAAACCAGCGGATGATAAGAAGAAAACAAACGAAGAGAAAATAAAAAAGGAAGTAGATGAGAAAATTAAAATAGACATAATAGAGGAGAAGAATAAAAAACCTCTAGATGATAAGATTGAAAAGAAGAGTTTAGAAGACAAACCTAAGAAGTTATCCATTACAGAAAGTAAAATTCCTGTTGAAAAAAAGATCCAAGATGATAAATCGAAAAAATCGGTTCCAAAGGTCCGAAAGAGCGAAGATACTTCTAAAAATATCGATGATCTTCCAAAGAAAAAGGTTTTAGATGACAAAAACAAGAAAAGTAATACAGAAAATCAAAAAACCGAGGTAATGTCTCCAGATGATAAGAAAACTTTTGAAAAACGAATTGAAGGTAAGGTATCAACACAAATTACTGAAGTAACTAAAAAGAAAGTAAATGAAGTACAAAAGAAATCTCCAAAAATAATTGAGATCAAGGAAACGAAAATAAATGAAGTAACATCTATATCTGAAGAAAAGCCTACAATTGGCGAAAATACTGGTAAAAACACTGAAAAAGAAATTAGCAATGTGGAAACATCATCACCACAGTTACAACTACCAATTATTGAGTCAAATAGAATAATAATTGATAAAGACATTGTCATTGAAGAAGTCAAACCATTCAAACTTGGTTCTCCTTCGCCAAAAGTTGACAAAGAAGAACCGAAAAATAAGTCAACTGAAAAGAAATCATGTCTATCCAAAACTCCAGCTAAAAAGGTTGAAAAGAAGAAACTTGAAGAAACTCCACCTAAATTAAAAAACGAAGTCATTTCGCAACGACCTTCTAGGAAAACCAAGCTGGCAGCTGCAATTTACATGGAAATTCTGGGCCGTAAACTCGTCAACGATGAAGATGTCGATGATTTATCAAATGATAGTTTTCCTGAATTACCAAATGTACGACGAATGGAGCAGCGCGAGAACGAATTGAAAGCGAAAATGAAAGGTGGTCCCGCTGTTAGATCACCGCTTGCTAAAACTGAAAAGAAGGTGAAAGAAATTGAAAATGCTGAAAAAAATTCAGCGAAATCAACGCAACCAGCAAAAAGTAAACCGAAAGTTAGTGATAAGCAAAAATCCAATGCGGATTCCGAGTCGACAAAACTTCGTACAAGGAATAGTTCACCAAAAGGTAACAAAAAGGATTCAGAATCTGATAACGAAGTTGTTGGCAGGTCCAAGAAGCGTAAATCAGATGCCGCGTCTGACTTAGAAGTCTCCAAGACCAAAAAACAGTCGACCAAGAAGAAATCCAAAAACGATGAAGATAGCTTCAGCGACTCCGACGAAGAACCTTTGTCGAAGTTGACGGTGAAAGCCTCGCAGAAAAGCAAGTCTGAAACGGAAAGCTGCACGGCGGTCAAACAAAAGCGCGAGTGCACAAAGCGTCCCCAAAACTATCTGGCACTCTTCTCCTCATCAGACGAGGAGGAGAAGTTTTACCGGCCGATGGCGGCAGAACGAGCGCCAGCTAAAAAGAAAGCAGTGAAAACCGTTGAGCAGCCGCCTGTGCTGCCAGAAGCTCTATCGACCAAAGATATCGGCAGAAGGTATATTAGGCTTTAGTTTTTATACATTTTTTGTGTGACGGTGACTGCTAGCAATATTAGTTAGTAGAGTAGAAAGGTATACATTTAGTTCCACCTTTCTGGTAGCCGAATTTCCTAAGATAATTGATTATGGTAATTTTTCAGATTTGGCAAGGGGAAAGTTAATATGTCGAATGAACAAATTGAGAAGTGGTTGAATGATAGCGCCTTGGCCGGAATGACGCTAATAAAGGCTGAAAACGATGAAATGTTGAAGTTTGGTGAGCGCATTCCAACGGAAACTTCTCTGGATAATAATTTGAGCGCTGTTAATACAGATCAACTGAAAAACACCCTGTTAAAAACAGAAATCAAGGAAGTTTTATCGCCTCCTCCAAAAACGCCTCCCATTCTTCAAAGTACGCCGGAAAAAAGTTCAGAAAGCAGCCCGCAGAAACCGCCTTCAAATGAGAAGAAAACCATATTTAGGAAAACCGAAAAAACGAGCAAGAATACGAATGCGTTTTCTGCATGTAACGAGAGCAGTGTTTACGCATTCGAAGCCGATAACGAAGATTCTGTTAGCACTCCATTCCGACGTCCATCACGACGTCCAAGCAGTACAGCAACAAGTCGCTCAGAAGATGATTTATCGCGTTTGATACCAATCGATCAAGACAACAAATCCAGATTTCGTCTCCCAACGAATGTATCAAACAAAATGAAACAGGAAGTTTCGTTGATGCTGACTGATGAATCAAACAACAGCGGCTCAATAACAGTCCAAGTAAATTTGGCTTCTGCTGATACTGATGCTCCGAACCAAAGCGAAAACGAGCATATGTTCTATATTCCATTCCAACCCGGCCAGAAAGCCGCGAATATTCAAGGCGTTGCTATCAAAATGGGAACCACTGAAGGCTCCACCAATCCAAAATTAATTATGAGCGCAAAATTAGTCCGACAAAACTCTTCGGGAAGCATTCCTGATAAGGCGCCAATGACTCCAATGTTTCCCCCATCTAGTCCCATACCATTTAAGAAGCAGGATAAGTCAAAGGCGAGTTGCAGCATGAGTGAAACTTCGGATGATTTCAAATATAAGGTGCCTAGTTCGCCTAGCGCCAGCTCCTCATCGAGTGCGAAATTGGTGCACAAGCGAAAAATTAACGAGGAGTTCTATAAGCCAATCAATTCCACGGAGTTTCCAAATCTGCTAAATCCAGCTCAGATCGTCGAAGCACCACTTTTTCATCCCACAGAAAAAGAGTTCGCTGATCCATTGGAGTATATTGAGAAGATTCGTGAGAAAGCAGAACGATTTGGCATTTGTCGCATTATCCCACCCAGCAATTTCAAGCCCGAATGCAAAGTTTTGGACGAGATGCGTTTTACTGCGTATAATCAATATGTACATAAAATGATGCATCGATGGGGGCCTAATTTTCGAGAATTGGTTGCCATTCGCAAATATTTGGCCACACAGAGTATTAGTTTGAAGCATCCTCCTTGGGTGAGTATCCATATTGAGTTTGAAGATTCTTTTAATTTTCTAAAATGCAATATTTTTAGATTGGTGGAATTGAAATAGACCTGCCAAAGTTATATCAAACAGTCCAGTTATTGGGAGGATTAAAGGAAGTTATTGAGAAGAAGAAATGGCCACGAGTTTCTGAATTAATGAAGATACCGAAATCTGCGCAGGACAGAGTCACCAAACTTGATGATATCTATTGCAAATATCTCTTGCCATACGACACGTTATCACCAGGTAAATCAATTTATATTCTAATTTTCTTATCTAATAAATTATTTGCAAATGTAGATGAACGAGAAAAGTTATTCGCATCTGTTGAAACGGATTGGGCTAAACGCGAGTCTAAACTGCTGGAGAAAGCTCGAAATGGTACTAACATCAATCTCGATGAAGAGGAAGAAGAAGAGTCAGACGAGGATTCTGATGAAACGGACGTGGAATGCATCGTCAAAGGAAGAAGCATGGCTCTGAGTGCTTTCTATCGAATTGCCCGAAATACTATGGCGATGTGGTTCAAGGAGAATGACCCAACTCCCCAGGAAGTTGAAGAAGAATTCTGGAAGCACGTCATCGAGCGCCAGCATCATATTTGTGTGCATTCTGGATCCATTGATTCAGGTAACTTCGGTTACGGTTTCGCTGTCACGAAGAACAGCCCATTCGCTCGACACGCCTGGAATCTTAAAGTTCTGACAAATAATAGTGGGTCAATTCTGCGATCCATGGGTCCAGTTATGGGCCTCACAGTACCAACGCTGCACGTTGGCATGTTATATGCGGGTTGTTGTTGGTACAGAGACCCACACAGTCTTCCCTGGATCGAGTATCTTCACACCGGAGCGAATAAAATTTGGTACGGGATACCTGACTCAATGAGCAATAAATTCCATGAGGTAATGACCAAATTGGTGCCGCATTACTGCTTGAACAAGAGTTTATGGCTACCAACCGATACAGTAATGGTCCCGCCCAGTACCTTGGTCGACAATGGAGTCTCATTGACAAAAACAATTCAAGAACCGGGGCAATTCATCGTTGTTTTCCCGAAAGCATTTACGTCGAACATTTGCGCTGGTTACGTCGTTTCGGAGAGCGTATTCTGGGCACCTCCGGATTGGTTAAACGGCGCTGATCAGGTATTTTTGGAGTTGCGAAATAGTTGCGAGCCATCTATGTTCTCCTACGAACGGTTATTGCTAAGCATGGCTGAAGATACCCGCACTGATGCGAAGGTTTTGCGGAAGATCATTCCACCCATTGAGCGAATGATTGCACGTGAGAAATTGGAGCGTGAAAAGGTCAAGAGCCTTGGTATTAAGAAGACTGAACGGTTACCTTTACTAGATGCTAAACGAAAGAAGAAAATGCAGGATACGGATACAGAATACATTTGTGAAGACTGCAGATGGAATTTATATTGTTCAATGGTAATGTGATAACTTGCTTGGATAAATTACAGTGAACTAATATTTTATTTTTGCAGATTTGCGATACGCAGGAGAATGGTTTCTATTGCTTAGAACACGCTGTTGAAAATATTAATGAGAAACGTATTGAAGTCGAACATTGCAAGCTGATGTATACGTACGATGACGATGAGCTAAATGGATTCGTGGATAAGATATACGCTGCGATTGAAGCCAAGCTCGTTAAAAAGGTGGGCAGCAAATTTTCTGGCATGGCGACGCTGCTAAATCGTTAAAAGTCATACTCGTATAAGATAAGATATTTGTTAATTAATAGCAGCCCCGTTTAAAACGTTTTTTACACTTCTGTGATTCGAAACAAAAATATTTTTGGACTGCATTTTTATGGAGATCGCCAAGTTTCTTGTATGTTAGTGTGTAGATGAATTAATGCCTTAGATAAAATCCCAATGAAGTTTGATATAATTTATTACTAATATACGCAAAATTGCCATTCAGCAACGTAGTTTACTATAAGATAAGTTTAGAGCAGAGTACATTTATTGTATATAGCAAATACTAAAACCACAGATAATTTCTCAACACATGACATTATTTTCTGGAAGGATAGAGTGCCAGTCCTTTTCCCAATGAATATATGTATAATAAAAATTAATCACTAATTCTTCGCATTACAGTGCAGTATCGACCCTCCTTAAAAATACTATCGAACTGAGATTAAAGCAATTACGATGGATCTAACAGAACAGGACACTTGTGCATTCTTAGCTACAGCAATTTGCACGGTTGATAGCTACTCTTACGCATAAATTGCGTTTTGTCATTGCATTCATGTTTAATTTAGATACATAGATATAGGTAATATAAGATTTACCGAACGTGCTTATCTACTGTAGTAACTCGCAGATAACTTTCTCAACGTCGTCATTGTAGCGTGCCAATAAAGTGGCATTCAAGTCACGATTTGCGAATCCCATCTCCCCAAGCAGCTTCAAGGCGTTCTCGCGTTTCGAATTCTCATTATCGGCTACCCAGTGTCCGTTCACCCATTTACCATTCTGAAAAAATAAGAGTTTAAAAAATTGTTGAAAGTTTATGATGAGTACTAAATTACCCCTGGATTAATCACCATGTTGACAACGTTTCGTGCAGTGCTCATTGCTGAACTCGCAAGAATAGCGGCTCCTGTAAAAATATTTTCAGGTTTTTCATGATTCGGTTCTGGTCTCAGAACGTGTCCGTTAATTTTCGGTGGCTGCTTTTGTGTCGGCTGCACCGATGAGGACATTTGAGGTGATGTATAAGTAGTGGACATTGTCATTCTAGCTTCCCCATAAGTTGGGGTCGCTGGGACATTTGTTGGAGTAGTTGTTGAATTGACAACAGTAACTTCCTCTCCAAATTGTGTCTCTTGAATAGACACACTGCTAGTTTGTCCCTGTGATGCATCATTATTGAATGAGAGGAAATCTTCGCCATCGCAACTCAATGGAGATTTCGGTTCAGAAGGGTAAACCACTTCAAAACCAGGACTATGACGAGGGAAAATAAACAAGCGTTTTCCGGAATCCTGCGACGAACTGCTGCTATGTTTTCGAATACGTTCAATCTTACAGGAAGAGGATTCAGATGAATCTACTTGTACATCAGTGCATTTCTCCGCCTCGTTGAAATATTCCGCCCGTAGGTAATCCTTATGGAATGGATACTTCTCGCCGTTGTAGTAAATGTAAGCATATTCGCTATTTTCGTGCTCGGCGACTCGCACTTCTCTGTCGGCATTCGCCTCAGATGCCACAGAAACGACGTCTAAAATATCTGAGGTCGATGCCGGTTCATCCTTCTCGTTTTCCACATTGCTGACAATCGCTTCGTCGTTGATAACATCATTTTTTTCAACATTTGTGGAATCCGGTGAGTGTATAACGACGTAATCGGAACTCGCCGAGTGCGGTGAATTACTGCCTCCTGATAAGATACTAATGTTATCTGAATCTGAACTTAGGTCGCACTTAGGCGTGTAGTTCAAGTTGTTAACGCTACTTGTATCAGCAAGTGCAAGACTATCCATGCGTTTATTCATCTCCTCGGTGGATTCAATGTTCTTTGGCTGTTGATGCAATTCAACCGATTCCAGTTTCTCGGTCCCGTTGAAAGAACAATCGCCATTTTGCACGGGCAAAGGTGATGCAAGACGTGGTCTGAATGGATCCTCGATTACAGTCAATTCGCAGCCGAGCCACTGTCCAAAACGACGGCCACAATCGTAGAAATGCCAGTAGCAATCATATTGTCCCGGGGTAGCTATTGCCAATCATTCAGAAATGTTAGTTAAGCTTGATTATTTTAAACGTACGGTCATACTTACATGGAATCTGGAACCAAACTGAAATCTCCCCTTTTTCTCCTGGCTGCAATTCGGGTACAGTCAAAATCGTGAATGTTGGGCGAAGTTTTTCTGAGCCCCAAGCGTATCGTAGTTCAGTCTGGGGGAAAATTATGATTAATAATTTACAAATCTCTTTTAATTAACAAAATAATTACCCTTTCATCCCAAGCGCTTTGACCGGTATTAGTAACCTCCCAAGTTTGCAAGTAAATGGAGTTCACATACAGAGGTCCAGTAGTCTTATCACTTGATCTGTTCAATGTGACGTTATTTAGGGGCATTTGAGGATCTGCACTGGCCTCAAAGGATTGATAGTTTTTAGGTATTGGGCCACGACCAACGTCGCTATCACTGGAAACTTTCATTGCTGCTAGCTTCTTTGCCTTCAATTTTGTTGTCTTGTGTTCAAGCTTCTCCAATTTAGATTCAAGCTTCTTTTCAAACTTGAACTGCTTACATAGATCTTTGCTAAAATTACATATGAAATATTAGTTTTGTATTTACAGGGTCAAATTTAATACTTACTCCATGTTTACTTTTGTCAAGTCAAATTTGCGGGATCTCTTATAGGACTCAGGTTTTGTAGCCTTAGATCTGGTTGGATGTGAGTGTGGGCAACTTGTGCTCTGCATCTTTGAAGCATACAAGCCAAATTGCTGCTTTATATCTTCAGTCATTTTTTTCTCAAACTGAAATTAATACATTAGCAAAGTATGATTAATAATTTGAAGATTATTACTTTCTTCATGTATTTGGTGAACCATTTGGGTGGGTTTTCCTCATCAAGTGGCTCCTGTGGCTGGGTAGCCTCATCTTTGAACTCAAGTGTTTGAATTTCAGCATCAGTACTCTGAATTAACTGCTTGATGATCTTGTGTTTGTTAATCTTGTCCACCTTCAATGTGATTATTTCGCCGATACGAGCTCGTCGCCGAAACGAATACAGAGCCAGTTGAAAGTCATTCTGATCATTAATTGGAACTTCTTTCTCATCAGAATCAATATACGAGACTTTGATATCACTGGCACTGCTGCCAGAATTTTTCAGCTACATAAATTGATTTATAGTTTCTCTCCAAGAATGCATTATTACAGCACTTACCAGGTATGATTTGAAGTTGTCCCAATTTAGTGTTGTTGATGGAATGTCATACATTCCCACAATGTTGGCTCTATCATCAGATTGGTGTGGCTTGCTTCTCCATACCAGATTGTAAACGATTTCTAAATCACGGCTCTTCGGATACATTTTGCACAGGATAATTTTTGGACCACACGTTGTCAATTACATCATTTTACAACAAATGCCAATGGAGCCTAAATTTGTCGCTGATATTAACAAACGTAAATACAAACACTGCAGAAGCTTTTATAAACATCGACTGTCACTCAATAAAGAAAAGAACACATGAGGAGCAGCACGCTTGCGCACTTTACCTACTACGCAGTTATTTCAGTGCAAGCTCAAGTTGCATTTCCAAATGCATCAATACTATAGCCCAATCGATTAGAAATGGTAACTGATAGCTATAATTGAGCTAAATGTTAGGGCACATTGCCCGGTATTTGTTGTCCAACGGATAATCTTACAATATGATTCAATTAAGAAATTATTGCGCATCTCATTAATGTGTATTGTGTTGCCTAAGTGATTTATGTTAAGATTCAATAATTTTACATCATTTAAACGAAAGTTTTTGGGTAATTTAGTCTATTTTAATGCTTATTATGAAAATTTTGTGTATTTTGGAAAAAACTGTGCAAAGTTACATTGTTTTAAGCATATTATTATTGAGAGCATGAAGAACTAAATAATCCTACAACCTTAAAATAACTTATTGGCATCTTGACAATGTGTCCAATTGGATTTTTATGAGTTCTTTTTTGTTATTCTGACTTATTATTGTTAATTAACTGTAAATGTTCTTAAAAAATAACTAATTAAAATTTGAATACTAGTAGCGCCATTATGTGTCAAGTAGCAGAATCTATCATAGGCGAGTTCCAAACGGGGAGTAAAGTAACACTTTACTCCCTCATTATATTATACAGTGGTACCCGGTTAATAGGGACACTACGTCAAGTATTTATTACTAAGTGAAAACAGGGCCATTTTTACTCTAGGTTCCCATATTATATTAACAGTTTATGGCTATAAATGTAATAATTGAACAAATATCTGTATTATTAACGACTATATGTATATTTGAATTTTCAGATCCTTTAAGTTCTTCCGGTTGGTGGCGCCCTCCGTGAACGTTGAGCGTTCGCTGTACTAACACGTTGTGCGCTGCTACGAGTGACCTTGAAATGTCCTATGCTTGATTTGTTTAGAAATCTAACTGGAAAACTCCTAAAAGTTTTGAACATCGCGCATAACGAAATCATTGTGATCATTGGAAAGTGTTTATAATATCCTTTTTCGATTTTCGCTATAGTTGTTCAAACTTTGCCTGCTGTTCACCCTCGTTTAGAGGTCGACAAAGCCGAGCGAGAACTTAAACGATGAGATCAGTTGAGTGCACACGTTGCATTGAAGCTGATGATTGAGACAATATAGCTATTAACGGAGAAGAAAACTTGCTACTTTCAGTGAATGGTATTGGTTATTGATAATTTTGCTAATCAGAGGATTTTTCATGGAGCTATCATTCAATCCAGAAATCATACATTTGCAATATTTGTTGTTAAGGTAAGATACAGGCCTTTTCTATGAATATTGATAATCTTGAAGTGCTAAACAATAGAGTGAAGCCACCTAAGATTATTAACAACACAAACTCAATTTAATTCATACAATTTTAGGACAACTTGGAAGGTGAGTGGTATTTGCACCAGTACTAAGGAATAGGAAACGATTCTGGAGTTATTCCGTTTGCATCTTTCATATCAGCTGGCAATTGTAAGAAAACATGATCATCCGGCTCCTTAGCAATTTCGTCAATTGTTCAACAATATCTTCTCGAAAGTTATATACCCGAAACAAGTATGTAGAATGTACAGTTTTACGTTATTTTGCAATTGGTCACTGAAACTTATGGATCTAATAATGAACATTTTAGACATCGCCGAATATTGTTTACTAGAAGAATTCTGTAACCTGAAAGCCTTCAGAGAACTTCAGAAATGCTCCTAGTTCCCTGCCGTTGAGGATATTAGTTTCTTCATTATCTGTATGCCAAGTAAGATTGATGTTTGGGACATATTTAACAAATTTTGCTACAGATACTAAAAGGTATGAACAGTCAGAAAATAACTTATTGGAACTCATGTAATAACATTTTCAGATTTGGAAGAACTGAAATTCTAATTTGATAATACCAGAAGGATGCAGACAGCCAATTATTACCAGCAAGTAATATCACAATTTCATCCAAAGCAATTGGGCACCTAACGTACAGACGTGACAAGCGATCATTCGAGGTGTTACAAAAAAGCCTTTGTTTGAAAGACTGAACATTTCGTCCTGCAGCAGGCAGCAAAGAATATTCGAAACTAGGATTGATATATGGACATGATTCGCCGGAAATGCAGCACCAATGGGTAATTTAATTAATTCTTATTAGTAAAAGATGGTAGGAAAGATGTAGAATAAACTAAACACTCTATAATTTTAGGGCAGCTTTCAAACTGCTGAGAAGAAAAAACAAACAATAAGCAAGATCGTAAATTTCATTCCGGAAATTAGATAAAGGTATGGAGCAATAAATCCAGTCAGACTTCAGTTGAAAGAAAGAAATTACAAGGTATGCATATACAATTCGGATGCATTGCATTGATTTTAATTTATTGTTAACTCTAGTTATGGAAGATGAAATCTAATGGGACTTCTACATTCAACTCCGATTCAAGAAGTAAAACTGCAGACCATCCTGTTTTCTCTCTTTCGTCGCGACAAGTTGATGAAGCAGATCACAGGTGATACCTTGTGTGGTCGAAATACAACTTCGGAAATAACAATGAGGCAAATGCTCTTTGTGCGCTACCCTCGGACGAAAACAAGTCACAATGAATTCATTATAAATTCAGTCTGGCCGCGCAGCTAATTCTGCATTTGCTTACCCATTCTCATTTGGCAATAAAACCATGAATATAAGAAGGCATGTGTCTGATCAGCGTTAAAATTGTATGCACTCAACTACACATAAAAAAATTGGCCAGACATTATGAATTATGACATTATGACACAGAAAGTATTTATCTGTTCGTTCATTTAAGATGAAAATTGCGAGGCGTTTAAAAATATTGGAAGCTGTTCGTACAAAATTGATTATTAGTAAAGATTGAATATGCTTTCTCTTCATCGATAAGGCCTGTCTCTTGCAGAAGAACCTCAATGGTCTGCACTGTAAAACTTTATGTATACTGTTACGCCTTCAAAGCATTAGGCAGATTGTATGTCGTATTAACGTGTGTAACATTGTTACAGTTACTAAACTAAGCAAAATTTTGTTATTATATATTTTAACGTCATTACATCTTTAGCACGTTTAAGAAATATTTGCAAATAATTGAAAATTTTGCATATAGTTAAATGGACAATGATACTGTTTTTTATCATAGAGAGCGTAGAAAAACTTCTAATTATGAATGTGAACATTTGGGAATTGTTTCTAGACACGTTCACCAGATGAATCTGTTGTTGTTTGTTAGACATTTTTTGTTGTAATTACAGCTGATTCTGCACTCAAAATGAATATGTAAAACAATTATGTATGCAGGTGCTTTGAGGACAGGTTTCGAATGTAACATTGCAATTTGACTTTCAAAAGCAAGCTAACAACAGAAGGGAAAGAACCCTGGCGACACACAAATTGATTCATAGAATACAAAAAGAAATTGTATAGGATTTAAGCTATCAGAAACGAAAGCTGTAATACGTATCAAATTTACTGTTTTGGATTATATTTACGAAATGGTCATTTTGAGGACAGGCAGTCAGAGATACTTGTTTTACTATAAACTGGATGCAAAGTAAGCTTGAATTTATGTAGTATTTGCGTTGCAAGCACGGTTATATTTTTTTAAAAATTAATTGTTAATTGGCATCAATTCTGAATGTTGTATATTGGAGCTCACGTGCTCATATGTAATGTGTTTTAGGAATTAAAGCTTATATGCATTGGTTTCTGTATCAGTTTTTTGGTAATATAATTTAATACAATAATCAGCAGGATGCATAATGATAACAAGTAAATTATATAAAATATTCGAAAATGAAAATTGGCATTATACAACCAATTCATATCCTGTCGTTTGCCGCCTCACTGGGAGCGCATGCGCATTAAAGCTTTCGGTTAATGCGCATGCTTCGTCCTTACCTCCTCCACTTCCACCACTTTCGATGCATCGCGTCATCGTTAGTCCACCCGCTTACTTGATCAGACGTGTTCGAGGTGCTCCTGAATTTCCGAGCTTTTAAGAATGCAGAATCTATTGCTGACCATTTCGTAAGTGTTTTCAATCCTTATTTGCAAGCCCAATAAGCGACTCCCCATAAAATCTTGTCGATCCCATTCGATTTGCGGCAGAAATCCTGCATTTTATGCCTCGATGTTGTAACCGCCATTTTTGACCGTTGGCGCCAAAAATTTTCCGAAGCCAAAATTAGACCCTTAGAGAACTCGTACGATGAAAATATTA